>CM072511.1:154136924-154156924 GCA_036898135.1 Oncomelania hupensis | reverse complement strand
TTCAAATCTATATGAACAAACTAGAAGAGTTCTCCTCAAAGAAGGCAACTCATTCATTTCAGCAGTGATTCACGCAAACAAACAAAATAAGAAATATGCTCTGTCTATTTTCAAACCCGTTCAATTTCGATGAAATTGTCAAAAAAATGACATTTTTCGTAATCGCTTCACGGAAATGCGAGTTTTGCCGAGACTAAAAGGGAAATTACTCCTCATTCGTTACAACCGCATGGCTTTCACTTCAGCATTGCAGTGTCAGAAAAATGCCTTCGATCGGATAGTTTCTGGGCCAAAAGTGGCTGTTTTAGGTCAAGCAGGCAGTGTCAAAACATTTCTTGTGCGAGGAAGTGCAATGGTACTTGGTAAAATTACAAAGAAAGTTGTTGTTACTGTTTCAAATGGGAATAGCAGCAACGCTGTTGAAATCACAAATGCCAATGGTGAAAAGATTAGGCTGTCTCGGATGTACGTTCAAAATGCAACAAATTATTAACAACCAACGTACTGATTGTTGAGGAAATCAACATAATGAGCGCTAAAATATTTGTTCAGTTAACCTTTTTAAAAAATGTTATTATTATTATTCACTCCTTAATCATTAATTGTGCTAATCAATAATCACATGTTTTCACTAGTGTAAATTATAACAGTAACCAGTAAAAGATAAATTTATTAGTAACATTATGATGAACAGTGTGCGGCAATCGGATCATGCAGTATTCCAATATGGGTTTGTTTACCTGTACACTCAGTATTCTATGAGAGTTCTTCGTCATCAACAAGAATTGGTGAAAAGCTAAACATTCTTTTTTGTAACATTTTCTTCTTTCTTCTTTCGTTTTGGGGCTGCCAACCTCAACTTATTGAGGACGCTGCAGCCAAATGGGGGATGGGGGAGAAGGACCAAGTGCATGCTGGGTGTGTTCTTGTTACCGGCACTCACCCGTCTAGGACATGAGCGTCAGGATCTTTAAAGTCCGTTATGATGGAATGTATGCGACACACAGACTAGACCTCGGTTTATACTCTCATCCGAAGGAGTATGAAACGGGAGTAAAGTGTCTTTCCCAGGACACAACACAATGGCCCGGACAGGGCTCGAACCCGGGACCTTCAGATCCGCAAGCCTAAGCACTACCATTAGACCACCGTGCCTCTTTGGCCATATGAAACACACAGCTTTGCCGTTGAATTTATTTATCACAAGTCATGGTTTGATCTTCTATGGAGATGTGAATGCAGCTGCAAAAACAAAATATTGGTACACTGTATGACTATGACTAAAAGTTTCAGATAAAATACTGCTTCAGTGTTGCTGTACGCTCCCAATACTAGTATGAAGGGAAAGAAAATAAAAGTGTAAAAATATATAAATAACAGATATTTATGAAAAACCAATAAATAACTTTAAATACATTAAGGGATTCATTGATTAATTTATTTCGTGTATTTATTTCTTCTTATATTCCCTTGTTATTTATTATTTGCATACACATTAAAAAGATCTGTGTAGTAATGTTGACAAATTACATAGAAATTTTCTTGATAACCTGTTTTATTTGTAATTTTAAGCTAATAACATGAAAGCAGTGTACAGTTAGTGTATATTTGTATCTCCTCATCTGCTCAAGAAAAGGTGAACAGAGAGTGAAAGTACGTAAATAAATAAAATAAAAATGTACGTATAAGTGAAGAGTGGATTTGCATAGTGTTATTCTTTGATGTGATGACACTTTTGTCTTCCATTCTTTTTACATTCTCTGTCTCCGTTTCTTTTTGTTTGTCTGTCTCTCTTTTTTCATGTTTTCCATTTTAATAATACTCTCTCTTTCCCTCAGTTGTGATTACCTTGCTCACATTCATAATATTAACTGGAACTTGAGCAGCTCTTAAACTGGAAAAGAACAATTCATTTAAGTCGTACTGATGAAAACTGACACAACCAACACCATACTAATGTTTACGTCATATCTTGACATGACTTTTATATTATTCTATAATCTTATCCTGAATCATTATAACTAGCATGTGACATGCGGGAATACTACAAAATAAATAAATAGTTAAACAACAAAGCGAAACAAACAAAACACAGATGCTCCCACAATCTCCTGTCACAACGGCCTACACAAATATTTATTAAGAAGGGGGAAACGGTGCTAGAGAGGGTGGGGATTAATTACACACACAAAGCTCTCAAAAGGAATAAACAACAAAAGTCTTTTATAGCACAGCTGAATGCTTAGTGACATTGTAGTTGATCTTGTCACGCATGGACCTACATTGGTTTGAACTGCATCTGTGTAGATAGATCTGTGCTCTAGTGCAGTAGATTTTATTTTTCATTCATCCTCATCATGCAACCCTAAAATAGCAACAGAAGTGGCGTTTGCACGTTTGCTACATTTCAATATGTTTCTTGTAATTAAGCTCTTACCACAAAAAAATCTTAGCATCCATCCCAAAAGCGAAAGTGACACGCTTGAATTCGTTTTGAGAACCGATGGACAATGATTAAACCGAAACTCGTTTACTACAGACGGAAGTTATAGTTTCGGTAAACAAAGGGCACTTCCGTGAAGCGATTGTGAAAAAAGTCATTTTTTTGACAATTTTATCGAAATGTAACGGGTTTGAAAATAGACAGAGCATATTTATTATTTTGTATGTTTGCGTGAATCACTGCTGAAATGAATGCGTTGCCTTCTTTTGGGAGAAATTTTGTAATTTGTTCATATAGATTTGAAAACTGCGATGACCCGTAAGTTTTGCTTGCTTCTGTTTGGGACCTTGTATTATAGATAACCAAAGGGAGACGCGTCACAGGCATAGGCGCTCGCTCGCGTGTCCTGATACAAGCGCCTGTGTTTCACACATTTTGTTAAAAGAAAAAAATCTAAAGCTAGATTTTAAAAATATTTCGCTCCTTCGAGTGTGGACATTTTAAAGCTGACATACATCAATTTATCCATCCTTAATTCCTTTAACATCTGTATTAGGACAGTTTGGAGTTTGTAGCACAGTGGATAGGGTGATGGTTTTCCTTTGCCGAAGAACGTGGGTCCGAACTTACGTGACTTAGGTAGGCTACGAGGCTTTTTCAGGACACCGAAGGTTGCTTTCGGGTACTCCGGTTTTCCTCCCTCCCTTCAACTATGGTATGGATGCAATCAATCTAAATGTCAAAAATAAGCATTGATTTCTCTTATGCCTTCTATACGATCGGCTCCAATAGCCGCGCTTTGAGTTTGCCTGAAGAAAACGCGCGTGAATAGCATCCTGCATTATTATTATTATTATTATTATTATTATTATTATTATTATTATTATTATTATTATTATTATTATTAATATTATTATTATTATTATTAGTTTTATTATTATTATTATTATTATTATTATTATTATTATTATTATTATTATTATTATTATTATTATTGTTGTTATTGTTGTTGTTATTATTATTAATAATAATTATATTCTTCTTCTTCTTCTTCTTCTTCTTCTTCTTCTTATTATTATTATTATTATTATTATTATTATTATTAATATTATTATTATTATTATTATTATTATTATTATTATTATTATTATTCTACAGCCGACGTTTGTAAACTGTTCATTATTTTGTTTAAAAAATGGTATTGTGGTGGTTAGCCTGCTGTTTCAGTTAGTCTGGGAGCGTCAGACGAAGCGCTTAAGGCAGCATGGACGGCTTGAGTTAGATCCTGTATCGGCATTCGCCTTAAGCAGCTCATTGAACTGGTAACACGCTATGTAAAAGAACGATACAATTATTCAGTCTGAAATCACTGCCATTTGAGAGGACTAGAATTAAGAGATTCGGCATCGCTATTTCAACAACAACAGCAACAACAACAATACTGTAATAATAATAATAATAATAATAATAATAATAATAATAATAATAATAATAATAATAATAACAACAACAATAATAACAATAATAATAATAACAACAACAACAATAACAACAACAACAACAATAATAATAATAATAACAATAATAATAATAATTTAGGTTGAACAGCGCACAACCAAACTTGCAGTTTGCTCCGTGTGTTCTTTTACGCGCACTACACATCATACAGCAATTTGATATCAACAATAAACAAAAAAACAAACATAACACATGTTGAAATAAAAAAAAAAGAGGATAACTGATCTAAATTTCAAGATCAAGAAAACGTTGAAAAACGATGAACGAGACAAGATACTATGTCAGTGTTTTATTCATTCAGGAATTTATTATAATAAACAAATTGTTTATGTGTTGTAGATGTTACATGTAAATCAGTGGAATGGATTTAAATCAGTGGAATTGAAAGGTAAAGGAATTGTGTGTGGGTTCTGCTGTTGTATAGGGTTATGGCTGGGTTAGGGTTAAGTCAAGTCAACAAATTTCTTATTCCACAAGACAAGGAAACATTTGGTGTGTCACAGTGTTAACGAGACATGGCCAAAAAAAGAAGAAAACCATATCAAGACAATAGAACACGCCTGCCGCATTGGTATCCTCGCGCGTACACACAACACAGCAATATTACAAAACGGTGTTTACATTCAACGTTATGCTGCACCCATCCACCTCCCCTCTCCTTTCCTCCCTCTGTTTTCCTCTGGACCCTCCACTTCTCCACTTCTCCACCCCTACACCCCCACCCCATTGAAATAAGTGTTCATATTTGTTCTATCCGATCAATCGATCAACACGATGACCTGCTCCCAGTGGTGAAGAAACGGAAACTCCGATGGTATGGCCACGTCACCAGATCATCAGGCCTTGCAAAGACTATTCTGCAAGGCACAGTGCAAGGAGGTAGAAGAAGATGGAGACCGAAAAAGAGGTGGGAGGACAACATTCGAGAATGGACTGGTTTGACACTGAGCGAAGCCATCAGGGCTGCTGAGGACAGAGAAAGATGGAGTATGCTAGTTAAACGATCATCTGTGGTGCCCCTACGACCTCCGGGTTACGGGTCAGGATAGGATAGGATAGGATCAATCGATCAATTAGAATATTAACTCACAGAAACTGTTCTCCGACAGTACACACGATTTGCTATAGAAAATAAATGCACATTGCTCTGTATTTCTTGTTTCCACCGTAAGATTAAATCGGATATTAAAAATCGCAGTGACAAATGAAAACAAAGATGGCAAGCCTGTCAAATGTATTTCCATATACTCGCACACATAGAAAATAAAATTAGCGTTTTCAAATGTGTTAGCCTTAGCCTTCATGGCGATGTTGTGTTTCGCCTTTCCCCTAACGAAGCAAAAGGAAACCAGGAAAAGTGAGGCCACTATCTGAACAATCTGCAAGCAAAGATGTATTCAAATCGGTCAACTGTCAGTTGGCGACATCGCCTCTGTCTCTGTCTGTCCGTCTCTCTGTCTGTCTGTTTCTCTTTCTCTCTCTCTCTTTCTTTCTCTTTCTTCCTGTTTCTCTCTATTTCTTTCTCTCTTTCCTCCGGTTTCTCTCTCTTTCTCTCTATTTGGCTATCTCTTTATTTCTCTGTCTCTGTTTCTCTCTCTCCCTCTCCCCACTAATGTCAGGATCATAATACATTTCCTTTCTTGCAAATGCAGCTGCTGTTTAAAAAAAACCAATCTAACCAATGTACAATTACAGCGAATTGCTTTCAACTATCCTGTAGATAGACGAAAGAGTGGACAGAGAGACAACGAAACAAACACAACCATAAAATCTATTAGGGGTCTTTCGGAACGGGTGAAAGTGAAAGTGATTGTGTGTTCGTTTCGTCCAACGAGAGGCACGCCGCTGATTCTTACGCCGCGTAACGAAACGAACGTGTTTCTGTGCGCTTTCGATTCCAGCACCTAGTTTCGTTGTGATTATTATGCCTACGTAAGGCTTCTTCTAACAAATCATGATTTGACACGAATGTAACGATTAGGTTGAACTTTAAAGCTGGATTAGTGCTCTAACATTGAAGATATTTTACATTCTAGCTTCGAGTTTCATTTTTGTCACATAAAACAGTTTTTGGACTGCTGATTGGTGATACAGAATAGTTAGATTCTAGACCGCCAGGACGGCATGAGGGTTTGGGCACTCTTTTCAGTAGCTCGTTTGAAAATACGTTTTAAGTCTGAGACCGAGTTTAGATCCCCATTATTACTTCTAAAATGGTTGAGTAATGTACCATATACAAATTCAAATCATTTTTGGACATTTTACAAACGATTTAATAACCAAAATGTACTCACGAACATTAGTTCGTGGAAAACCTGATTTCCACGAAGTTTTATTCGTTGTGGTAGGCAGACTTCGTGACCTTTCACCACGGGAAGTAAAAGCGTCACATAAATTGCTGACGTCACAACAATAAGTAGTCCCGATTCACATTCACTTTCACTTTCACCCGCTTCCGAAAGATCCCTAATGATAAACGAAGTCGGTTCGTCCAAAGAAGGGGGTTGGGGAGTGTGGGGGTGAGGGTGGGGATAGTCATCATTCATTTTTCGAGGTAGAGACAACAAGTGTGTGCATAGCACAAGGGAGAAAGGTGTCTCGCCCAAATGCACGGGACTGGAGTTTATTATGGCTAGCGTCTTGGATACAATCCTTGCTGCCCTCCGTGGAATGAGGGAATGAAAGATAGGAAAGATTTATCTCCTCTTGCTCTGCTGCCAATGGTTGGTATCTGGATTGGTGCTGTAGATACACCTGCCAATGGTTGGTATCTGGATTGGTGCCGTAGATACACCTGCCAATGGTTGGTATGTGGATTGGTGCCGTAGATACGCCTGCCAATGGTTGGTATCTGGATTCGTGCCGTAGATACACATGCCAATGGTTGGTATCTGGATTGGTGCCGTAGATGCACATGTCAATGGTTGGTATCTGGATTCGTGCCGTAGATACACCTGCCAATGGTTGGTATCTGGATTGGTGCCGCAGATACACATGTCAATGGGGCTGTGTTCTCAGATCGTCAGCTGTATTGGCTGGACTTGGTGAAAAATCAAGGGACCGATTTTCCAAACATAAAAAGACGCCTGAATGAACCGCCCAAGAAAAAACATCTTCATGCTAAAAAAAAAAGGTATCACAATGTGGCTACTTGGCAACGGAAATGGGAAGGAACTAACATTTTTTTAAAAGAGAATTCATAGCCAAAAATAATTCTAAAAAATCTAAGGTGGCAGTATTGATATTTTTTAACAGGGTTATGTTTAGAAAGTGACTGCTGACGTGTTGAATAAGGGAGACAATAAGTTTGTGTCAAACACCAGTGATAAAAGTGGCTGGCACAAAGAGTAAGGCGGAGTTGCTGCAATCTTTTACATTAAAATGATCTCCTTTATTTTTTTTTAGTTTTTGGGGTGGTGGGTGTGTAGGAACTTGCTGCCTACAGACAGACAAACCAAACAAATAATTTGATGCGAAGATTATGGAAATACGACGTCGGTTCGTCTAGGAGTCAGTATCCATTTTTCCGATGTTGAGTTGTTGCTGCAGGTCTGCAAGGTGACCGTAGTTGGCGACTTAATATCCACAGCTAGACATAGGCCACTCCTCTCGTGCTTCAGGACCTGCTCACTCTGAAACCAACCCCGACAATTTTTAAAAAAAATAATGCTTCATTGTCCCTTTTTATCGGGAAATTCTGGGCCGCCTCCCATAGGAAGGCGTAGTCGCAGCCTGTGGCGCGCACAAACCCAACCTACCTAACATTAATTGTGGTTTTTTTTGGTTGAAATTTTGCTAGGGAGTACCCGGAGAAAACCCCCGAAACGTTGCTTGAGTCGAAAGTAAATAATATTCGGAGAAACATAGCGCCCCGATGCAGGATCGATCCCACACCTGTAAGGCGCCATTGGTTTCTGACCTCTAGACAAGGGAAGTTAGTCCCGCCTTAGACCCCTTGGCCACAACGCTCGCTTCAATTAACATAGTTCACGAAATAAACTAATTAATGACCGAAAGCGTTGGTAGCATGGACGATTCTAACGCCGCCTTGATGAAGGACTCCATCGCCGTAACTCAAGTGCTAGAGCGTTCGCCTGGCACACCGATGACCCAGGTTCGAATCCCGTGATGGGCGAGATAAAAATGGCCATTTTCACTGTCCATTTCAGCAGTATGATTGCCATGGTGGTTCAGTGTTGATTTAGGTCTCTACCCGTGGTTCCCTGGGATTGTTATCCCCGTCTGTCCTATCGCCAATGGTGGGTGTAGACGTTAAACCTCAATGTTCATTCATCCACTCCAAAATCAGTTACAGATCTTTTGTTTGTTTGTTTTCTTTCAAATTCACAGTATGTGTAATTGCGCCACCGGGAAAACAAAATTTTGGCACCCTCTCCCACCCCCACTCCCCACCCCCACCCCCCACCCCCCCAAAAAAAAAATCTTCCCCTTCTTTAAAAAAAACGGTTTCATAATTATACATCGATAAATCCATTTCTTTATGTAATGCCTAATTATAGCATCACGGTTGATCATTAAAATAACACCGCAGCGAAAGAGCGTATAGTACGTAGGCAACATATTATTTAGGTATCACTGTACCCATCCGTACCCATCCGAGAACTAACAAAACTCGACAATGCTTAACGTCACCATCTAGAAGAGTGTTCTCTAACCACTATGCGGTTAGAGTGCGCATTCATATGACGTTAAACGGCAGCGAATTGAGACTCTCATGGGAAAAGGGATAGTTTAATTATATGTCTAGCTGTGTGTGTTCCTTTAGTTTGTAACCATTTACAAAAATTGACTTCAACCCTAACAGCGCCTCTTTTCACTGCGGCCCAGTTCCTGTTTCCGTCTTGTGGATTACACAGCCTTACGTCACCCAGTTGTGTCGTACCTCACTGTAAATCCAGTTTCCTGTAGCGCAGTTCTCCTCTACCTGTACGACTGTCCCGTCCTTTTCACATATGTGGTAGAGGTCCTGATGGATCTCTCCCAACGAAGTCATGAACCAAAACTGAAACATAGGTAGCATCGTTCACATCGTCGTCGCTGTCGTCATCGTCCCTGCTATCGCCATGAGAAACGTCGACATCTTCATTGTAATCATTAAAATCATAGTGGTCGCCTTTGTCACCATCACCATCGTCACCAATGTCATCATCATCTTCTTCATCATCATCATCATCATCATCATCATCATCATCATCATCATCATCATCATCATCATCATCATCATCATCATCATCATCATCATCATTATCATTGTCACGTCCCAACTGCCTCAACAGAGGTTCGACATGTGTGCTCTTTCACACGAGAAAAAAAAACAACACCTAAATAAACTCTAAAAGACAAAACCAGAAGTGACAAGACAATTTCTTTATTTCACTCACACATTCACACTCAAAATTAACTTCCTTTATCCCACTTCCCAACCTACCAACCCTCAATCCCACTAATATAACCCCAAACTAATACATAAACAATTCGCTCAAAATAATAATGATAATTAAATCAAAAATGAAAACGCCTAACTACAAAATGTACAAAAGATTTATAATAATTATGACTGGATCAGCTTACTGACAACAAGATAAATAATTGTAAGCAAATGCTTTAAATCTTTATAAATATTCAAACTTTGTTTCACTTAAACTTCAAATAGCTGCAACAAGTCTTTTATATTATATACAATGAATAAAGAAAATTTATATTTTATACAAATAGAATTTGTAAGAAAATAATCTAAATTACTAGTTAAAAAATATCTGGCGAATTAATTCCCCCAGACAAAACTATACAATCACAAGGCTACTTAATCAGGTAAGTAATATTACTCAAACAATGTTTATCAATCAGTTCAAATTAAATATATTTCAATGTGCTGTAATTTATAATTTATCACATGTAAGTCAATTTTTATTTCTCACAACTGTTTATCAATAGTTATGGTTATTTGTTGTGAATTGTGGAGTGTGCGTGTGTGTGCTTTTTAAACAAAATAAGGTTTCCTTTTCGAATACCGCAACCTTCGCAACCGAGGTTGACCCAAGGAAACACCGGCGTCATAGGCCGTGGCACACCAGCGTCACACCAGCTAGGTTTCAGCACCCCAATCAACGATCTGGTCTAAGGTTTTTGGTTTTGGTACATCTGCAGGCATACATACAAAAATACGCAACCATTAATAATTATATTACAATATATTGCACAAGCATTCCGCTGTCGGAATGGTTGTCTCCCTTTCACTATTCTTACTCATACTCCCTGTCATAACTTCTGTCATCGCACATATACATTCACATTCACCTCCTTTCTGTCATCTCTTCGCTACATAACAGCGAATTCTTTTATATCAATTTATAATTATTTAATTTATAATACATTTTAGACAATTCTCTCTCTCTCTCTCTCTAGGTATTTATGCAGCAAATAATATGAAACATAAAATAGAATTTAAGAAAACATAATTAACTATCCATTCACACTGCATGCATAACCCAAACCCCCCGAACGATATGGCCAACTGAGAAATTGAGATAAGCAACTTACGCTACCAGTGGGATCCTCCGGCCTGTTGACAAAGACACACAAATGACTGGACAGACACACAGGCACAGATGGTTAGGCAAGGTGATACACAGGCAGAAGAAGTCCTAGACGGAGTCACAGGTCACCCGACGTTATACGTAGATAACTCAGATTTCGCTGAGGATACACAGCAGGTATTCTAAACAGCTTAGAACCGTTCCAGTTAATCAAACACTTCCAAAGTGTTCCCAAAATAGTCCTCCTCTTCCGATACTTAGGCTCTTTTTCGTTGACAGTCTGATCAGTACGACCCACAGACAAAGTCACTAACTGGCACCTTGACACAACACAGATCTGTCGATTCTGGCTACATAAGCGATATGCACAAATTTCTGCCCCTATCAAAAAATACAGTGCAAGGGATTTTATACGATTAGCCTAGAATGTTCTAGAACATACTCATTTTAATTATAATTCGTTTCCTGCACCGTACGCGATTAGAGCACGCATTCCACACATAGAATATCGCATGGCAGCAATTAATCTTCTCAATAACAAAATAGCCACACTACTGCTTTCTAACAATAGTTCGTTCTGCACGGGCGCAATACATTCGCTACTTCTATTAATTATAAACTTAATTAATTTATTCTGATGCTCTCCCCTTACTACCGTAACTTCTAACCTCTATATACAGGCTGATGATTAAACTATATACATAGGCGCACGACTGCAAACTGCGTAGCGTGACACAGCACCCCACCAAGACGAAAACTAACAGTTTTAGTTCTTAACAACCACGCTACTCAGTTCTGCTCAAGAAATCAGCTGGTACATTTTCCTTCCCTGGAATACTCTCCACTATCAGATCGAAAGGTTGGAGTTGAAGTGCCCACCTCATGAGCCTACAATTCGTAGACTTTGCTTGCTGCAGGTATTGCAAAGGTCTGTGGTCGGTCTGCACAATGACTGTCCGATCACACAGGTACTGCTTGAACTTTTGTACTCCCCACACCAATGCCAAGCATTCCTTCTCTATGGTGGAATAGTTCCTTTCTGCTTGGTTTAGCTTCTTGCTGGCACATGTAATACTGTAAACCCAAACCCTGGTCTTGGCACAAAATCGCCCCTATTCCAATCTCTGATGCGTCTGTCTGTAGCACCAATGGTTTCTCCATGTCCGGCATACAGCATACAGGTTTTGAGCATATGCGGTTTTTGAGCGTCTGGAACGCTACTTCACAAGCATCGGACCACTGTACGGGACCTGATTTGCCTCCCTTGGTTAAGTCGGTCAGCGGCACCGCTATCGCAGCAAAATTCGGCACAAACTTCCGATAGTATCCTGCTAATCCAAGGAATGACCTGACCTGTTTCTTGGTAGTAGGACGTGGTGCATTCTGGATCTTGTCCATCTTGCCCTGTTCTGGTTGCACTTTGCCTTCTCCCACTATGTGTCCCAAATACTCCAGCTTGCGGAATCCCAGGTAGCATTTGGACGGACGCGCTGCTAACTGCACTTCTCTCAGACGCTTAAACAAGATGTCTAAACACTCTAAATGTCTCTCTAGAGTCTCTGTGGCTACCATGAGATCGTCCATGAAGTTGTCGACTTCTTTCATCTTCAATGGCATCAACATCTTGCGCATCATGCGTGAAAAAACTGCCCCTGCGGTTTTCAGTCCGAAGGGCATGACGCACCATTGGAATTGACCCTCGTTGGTAGTGAAAGCTGTCTTGCACTTATCTTCGCTCTTCATCGGTATTTGCCAATACCCCTTAGACAAATCTATCTTGCTCAGGTACTTGGCCTTTGAAAGTTTGTTAAACAGGTAGTCTATGTCTGGCATCGGCTCAGCATCGAAAATCACCTGCCTATTGAGCTTTCTGAAATCGACGCAGAATCTGACTGCTCCGTCTTTCTTCTTTGCCAGAACGATCGGTGAACTGAATGGTGAAGCCGCTCGCTCGATCACTCCCATAGCTAGCATCGTCTCGACCTCTGCCTTGATTGTCTCCATCTTTGAATGAGGTAACGGGTACTGTTTTGTCCTTACTGGACGGTCGTCATCCAGTCGTACTTCGCACTCATCCAACGTGGTGCGCAAAGGCAAGTCAGTCAGGATGTCAGGGTAACGAACTAATAGCCTCCTAATTCCTGCATGGATCTCCGGGCTATCTGCATCAAGATGCACGTCATCTAACGTCTCTGACTGCTTCAACACTACGCTGGGTATGCCCTCGACTGTTGGTACCTCTTCCCATTCGTCTGCTTCATCAACTACTACAGCTGTGGCGATTTGTACCCTCTGATGGTACAGTTTCAGTAGGTTGGCGTGAAACAGTTTCACCTTGTTCCCAATGCGGATCTGGTAATCGCATTCGTTTCGACGACTTACGACTTCGTATGGGCCCCTCCAGCTCATTTCTAGTTTGTTGTGCTTGGTCGGCAACAAAAGCAGCACTTTATCTCCTGCCTGAAACGTTCTAGGTTTCGTTTTCCTATCGAAGTGTCTTTTTTGCCTCTCGCCTGCCTTCTTTAGACTTTCCTTCGCTAGTGCGCACGTTTCCTCGATTCTATTTCGCAGGTCCACAACATACTGACTAGCCACCTTCACTTCTTCTCCTTGACTATCCTTCGTCCACAAATCTCTCAGGACCGACATGGGACCCCTCACTGTCTTGCCATACAGTAGCTCAAAAGGTGAAAAACCTGTGCTCTCTTGAGGTACCTCCCTATACGCGAAAAGCAGCGCTGGTATGTACCTGTCCCATGCTTTTGGTTGCTCCTTCGTCAGCTTTTTGAGCATCGACACGAGTGTACCATTAAAACGCTCCACGAGCCCGTCGCACATTGGATGGTATGGTGTTGTCGCCTTCCCATGGATTGCTAAAAGTCTATTTACTTCAGTCATCACGTTCGACATAAATTGTGTCCCTTGATCTGTTAGTATCTCTTTGGGAATTCCCACTCTTGTCCAGATCTCCCACAAAGCTTCGGCAACTCTCTCAGCCTCTATGCCTTTCAGTGCTACTGCCTCGGGATATCGTGTGGCATAGTCCACCATGACCAAAATGTACTGGTTGCCCCTGTCTGACATAGGTTTTATAGGCCCCACAATATCGACTGCAACTCTCTGAAACGGTTCATCAACTAGAGGTAGTTTCTGCAGCGGAACTTTTGCTACCCTACCCCTGGGAACTGTTTTCTGGCATTCGGGACATGATTCGCAGAAACGCCTAACATCCCCGCACATTCCTGGCCAATAGAACACCCCCCCCATATCCTCTCACGTGTCCTCTTTCCACCCAAATGTCCGGCCATTGGAGGGTCGTGCGCCAGGCGCATCACCTCTCCTCTTAGCTTGCTAGGCACGACTAGCTGCGTTAGCTCCTCTTCTCCCTGATGGTGTACTCTGTACAAAATGCCCTTCTTTTTGGAGAAGCTAACCATCGCTTTGCCTGACTTGAGTTTCGTCCCTTGCTTCTCGCACTCTCTGGCTCTAGCTAAAGTAGGATCTTCTTCCTGCAATTTGGCCAACTGATCGGGCGTCATGTCGAGTTGGAATGGCTTTGGGATCGGCAGTGCTTTCTCCTGTTTCCCTTCTGCTTTGGCCTGTGCCCTGGTCTGAACGGCGGCTATCGCACACTCTAACCCATCTACAGCCACTGGACTACGATAGCCTCCCTTGAAAGTAACCCAGTTGCCTAGAATGACATCAGGTACAACTTGCTCGATGACAATCAGTTCGACAGTACCCTTCACGAAAGCTGAGTCTACTTCTACGTACGCTGTAGGATACTTCCCTGACTTGACCTGATCAGCGAACATGACCTCGATCTCTCTACCCGTCATATCCTCAGGACGCACCCACTTGGCTGCTACTGCCCCCACCTCGGCACCAGTATCTCTCAGAATTTTCACAGGCTGACCCCTGACTGTTCCCATGCTCCACGGGTTGTACGGCTGAATGGTACTAAAACTAGTCTTAGTCATTTCCGAGTGAATCGGTCCTGAATCCGGACTGAAAGTGATACGTAGCAACTGTTTCGGACTACGGCACTCTTTCGCTACGTGACCCAACTTCCCGCACTTGAAACACTTCACAGGACGTTTCTCCCCACTAGGTTCCCTCCTCTTGTCCTCCTCACCCTTGTTGCCACTGGGACCACTCCTCGCTGCCCCTACAGACTGACCGACAGCACGATTACCCCCCTTGTATGGCACGCTACCGAACACTGGTCTGTTACTCACTGTCCGTTTCGCATCTACATGTAACTGGGCAATCTCAGCTGCTTGCTCGCCGTTCTGAGGCTGCCTCTCCCTCACAAACAGCTCTAACTCAGGGTTCATTACTGACAACAACTGTTCAGTCAGAAAGACATCAAGCACTACGCCCGCATCATCTATATCCTTAGCCAAAGAAAACCATCTCTTCACTAAGACTTGTACTCTACTCAAGTACTGCGGAAAAGTCTCTGTCCCTTCTTTCCTACTCCCCCTGAACTGCTTGCGGTAGTAGTCAGCATCTCTCCTAAATCGTTTCAGAAGAGCCCCCCTGACCACTTCGAAATCGACTATCTGCTCTGGAGTTAACTTCAGATAAGTCTCTCTTGCCTCCCCTGACAACAACGGTGACAACCTAGCCGACCACGTCTCTTCCTTCCATTTCTGTGTTCTAGCTATTTGCTCAAAGTGCTGAAGATAGCTCTCAATATCCTCTTTGCCATCAAATGGTTGGACCTTGATCTTATAGCTATCAGACTGAATTCTATCCCTCCTCCGTTGGGCTTCTAGTTCTTTCTCTTGCTCTAACTGCACCCTAAGCCTTTCTCTATCGTCTTCCCGGGCCTGCTCTCTAGCTGCACGCACTTCTTGCAGTCGCAACTCGACATTTCCCCGTTCAGATTCTATCTTCTTCTCTAAGAGCTTCAGTTCTCTAGCTTTATGTTTGCGCTCTTGCTCTAGCCTCCTTTCCATCAGGGCTAACTCCTCTGCTCTTTCCTTACGCTCTCGTTCCATCTTCTTCTCTGCCAAAGCTAACTCTTCTGCTCTTCTCTTCTCTGCTAGGGCCAACTCTTCTGCTCTTTCTTTACGCTCTTCTGCTCTTTTCTTCTCTTCGCGTTCCATCCTCCTCTCGAGCCTAGCTGTTTCTTTCGCTCTATCTCTCCGCTCTAATTCCATCTCTCTCGCTAGTCTGGCAAACTCCTTCGCTAATCTAGCAGCCTCCTGCTCCCTCTTCGCCCCGTCCACTACAAAACTGGCTAGGCCTGCTCCCTTCAGTCCCATGCTAGCGCCCAGCTCTTTGTATCTAAGATATACTTCCATGCCAACGCTACTTTTTCCTGCACCGGCCTTAACTGAAGTCGGAGTAAGATCAGCTGCCATGCGAGTACTATGAGCGAAAGGCGTACTCACTGTGGTTTCCTCGTCCATCGGTTCCCGACGCGAAGCGGCTGCGACGGCCTCGGTGTACTGGTCCATCGCTCGCGCTTGCTCAGCTGCTCTCCGAGTCGCAGCCCTTGTCAGCATACAGTCGCGGACTAAGAATGAAAATGGGAAAAAATGGGTGATTAACAATGAAACAAATAACGATTAACACATATACAAACAGTCGAACAAATGACAAGTAAACAGTAACAGGAGCCGGAGAAGTCCCTTATCGTCTAGGCCTCGACGACAAAGTTGCCCACCTCAACTTCCCGTTTGTGCACACACGCTCGGGGTGTGAACCCTTTTGCGCAGCGCAACCTCACTCCCGACCAACCACCCACTGGCCACTCATCCGACACACAAGACGACAAAGAAACAAACACTGACTTCTGGTATCTAAACAAATAACAATAAATCTACCCTAACTACTTCCCCCTATCCCTTCCTAGATCTATCCCACCGCTGCCACCAAATGTCACGTCCCAACTGCCTCAACAGAGGTTCGACATGTGTGCTCTTTCACACGAGGGAAAAAACCCAACACCTAAATAAACTCTAAAAGACAAAACCAGAAGTGACAAGACAATTTCTTTATTTCACTCACACATTCACACTCAAAATTAACTTCCTTTATCCCACTTCCCAACCTACCAACCCTCAATCCCACTAATATAACCCCAAACTAATACATAAACAATTCGCTCAAAATAATAATGATAATTAAATCAAAAATGAAAACGCCTAACTACAAAATGTACAAAAGATTTATAATAATTATGACTGGATCAGCTTACTGACAACAAGATAAATAATTGTAAGCAAATGCTTTAAATCTTTATAAATATTCAAACTTTGTTTCACTTAAACTTCAAATAGCTGCAACAAGTCTTTTATATTATATAAAATGAATAAAGAAAATTTATATTTTATACAAATAGAATTTTAGGAAAATAATCTAAATTACAAGTTAATAAATATCTGGCGAATTAATTCCCCCAGACAAAACTATACAATCACAAGGCTACTTAATCAGGTAGGTAATATTTATTTATTTAATCAGTTTATAGTCCCCTCTCTTCCCGGTAAGGATTTTCAGAGAGGAGACTTTCTTGCTGATCATGTTTATCAATCAGTTCAAATTAAATATATTTCAATGTGCTGTAATTTATAATTTATCACATGTAAGTCAATTTTTATTTCTCACAACTGTTTATCAATAGTTATGGTTATTTGTTGTGAATTGTGGAGTGTGCGTGTGTGTGCTTTTTAAACAAAATAAGGTTTCCTTTTCGAATACCGCAACCTTCGCAACCGAGGTTGACCCAAGGAAACACCGGCGTCATAGGCCGTGGCACACCAGCGTCACACCAGCTAGGTTTCAGCACCCCAATCAACGATCTGGTCTAAGGTTTTTGGTTTTGGTACATCTGCAGGCATACATACAAAAATACGCAACCATTAATAATTATATTACAATATATTGCACAAGCATTCCGCTGTCGGAATGGTTGTTTCCCTTTCACTATTCTTACTCATACTCCCTGTCATAACTTCTGTCATCGCACATATACATTCACATTCACCTCCTTTCTGTCATCTCTTCGCTACATAACAGCGAATTCTTTTATATCAATTTATAATTATTTAATTTATAATACATTTTAGACAATTCTCTCTCTCTCTCTCTAGGTATTTATGCAGCAAATAATATGAAACAAAAAATAGAATTTAAGAAAACATAATTAACTATCCATTCACACTGCATGCATAACCCAAACCCCCCGAACGATATGGCCAACTGAGAAATTGAGATAAGCAACTTACGCTACCAGTGGGATCCTCCGGCCTGTTGACAAAGACACACAAATGACTGGACAGACACACAGGCACAGATGGTTAGGCAAGGTGATACACAGGCAGAAGAAGTCCTAGACGGAGTCACAGGTCACCCGACGTTATACGTAGATAACTCAGATTTCGCTGAGGATACACAGCAGGTATTCTAAACAGCTTAGAACCGTTCCAGTTAATCAAACACTTCCAAAGTGTTCCCAAAATAGTCCTCCTCTTCCGATACTTAGGCTCTTTTTCGTTGACAGTCTGATCAGTACGACCCACAGACAAAGTCACTAACTGGCACCTTGACACAACACAGATTTGTCGATTCTGGCTACATAAGCGATATGCACAAATTTCTGCCCCTATAAAAAAATACAGTGCAAGGGGTTTATACGATTAGCCTAGAATGTTCTAGAACATACTCATTTTAATTATAATTC
Source organism: Oncomelania hupensis (assembly GCA_036898135.1). NCBI lineage: Eukaryota > Metazoa > Mollusca > Gastropoda > Littorinimorpha > Pomatiopsidae > Oncomelania > Oncomelania hupensis. The sequence continues at coordinate 154,138,710 of CM072511.1, read as the reverse complement.
GTTTCCTGCACCGTACGCGATTAGAGCACGCATTCCACACATAGAATATCGCATGGCAGCAATTAATCTTCTCAATAACAAAATAGCCACACTACTGCTTTCTAACAATAGTTCGTTCTGCACGGGCGCAATACATTCGCTACTTCTATTAATTATAAACTTAATTAATTTATTCTGATGCTCTCCCCTTACTACCGTATCTTCTAACCTCTATATACAGGCTGATGATTAAACTATATACATAGGCGCACGACTGCAAACTGCGTAGCGTGACAATCATCATCATCATCGTCATCATCATCGTCATCATCAACAGAAGCAGCAGCAGCAATAACAACACCAACAACATTAACAACAAGAACAGCAAAATCATCATCAATCGTCATCGGGGTTACCATAATCTTTTTTTATTTTTTAAAGAATAATTATGCTCCTTCTTCTTCTCATCACCATCATGAAGATCATCATCAGTAGCAGCAGCAACAGCTCAGCAGCAGCAGCAACAACATCAAGAGCAACATCATCAATCATACCTTTTATTATCATCAGCGTCATTACAATCATCATCACCTCTGTTAGCATCATTAAAAAAAAATTCTCTATCTCATCATCATCATCATCATCCTCAACAACCTCGTCGTCATCATCATCATCATCTGACCTGGTTTCCCCCCTGGTTGTGACACCCGTACATCTTGGGTCCCTCCTTTCCTCCCATGCTGTCCAGACAACTGTTGAGGCCCACGTTCTGTATCTAAGCAAGAAATCAATCCATCAAACAATAAATCAAGAAGGCAACCATACAATCACCCAGTCAGTTAATATCAGCTTAACTCGTAAGGTCTCTCAACGTGCAGTGGCTTGAACGTGAAACCTCAAAAGCATCGAGGGATGGTTGCAAGGTGAATCGAATATTTGCTGTAGTACGATTTAATGGCTGATCCTGATTTCAATGCAAAGTGACGACGAGTCTCTCTCTCTCTCTCTCTCTCTCTCTCTCTCTCTCTCTCTCTCTCTCTCTCTCTCTCTCTCTCTCTCTCTCTCTCTCTCTCCCTCTCTCTCGCTCTCTCTCTAACACTGTCTCTGTCTCGGTTTGTCTCTCTCTCTCCCTCTCATCCACGCACCGTCTTTATCTTTCTCCCTTTCATCCACATAGAAACCCAAAAAACACACACGCACACGCACACACACATGCACACTCACAACCGTGTAGAAACGCCGTTGTGATGACTTTCATGAAACTCTACATACGTTACTTTGACATTTTTAGAAATTTGTCCATTTTTTAAGCTAACCCTAACCCTAACTCTAACCCAAACCCTAGCCCAAACCCTAACCCAAACCCTATCCTTTAACCTAATCCTAAGCCTAACACAGCCCTAACCCTAACGGAACACTGTTTTGACGTCAAAATAACGGGGTCCGTTAAAAGAAAGTACGTAGAGGTTCAAGTGTATGTCAGAATAAAGGCGTTTCTACCTAGCCACACACACACACACACACCCACACACTGTGTCCGTATGTCCGTCTGCGCCTGCATCTCCCTCCCTCCCTCCCTCTCTCTCTCTCTCTCTCTCTCTCTCTCTCTCTCTCTCTCTCTCTCTCTCCCTGCCTCTGTCTGTCTGTCCATTTGTCTGTCTGTTTGTCCATCTGTCGGTCTGTCTGTCTGTCTCTTCCTGCCTATCCTTCTTCTATTCCCTTGTTCATGTGTTCACGAAAAAAACACTCACTTGTTATAGCAACGTCATGTAATGAAAGTGATGTGCTTGTTATCTTTTGCTTATAT
>CM072511.1:154031924-154131924 GCA_036898135.1 Oncomelania hupensis | reverse complement strand
CTTCAATGTATACCCAGCTGATTTTGTTATTTCCCATTGTATATCCTGACTTTTTGAGGTTATTTCGCACATTCTTTAATAGATGAGGAGGGTCATACATGATGAAATATCTGTTCCCTTGATGTTCAAAGAAGGGCTTTTCAACTGTTGCCTGACAGAGTGTGTGGAAGACCCGGCGGTTATTGCTACCCTGATCAGAAATGATGATTTTGACACTGATACCTGCAGTATGCAGCTTGCTGAGGGTGTTCAGTAACAAGCCGTGAAGTGTGTCGCTGTTGATTGGCCCGCTTGACAGCACATAACCGATGGCTTGTTTCCACTTTGACTGAAGACCACGCAGAACAAAGGCAGTTGCGTGATTTGCAACAAACGCTGTCTTCTGTCTTGAACCGAAGTCTTCAAAGCCTTCAACCTCGTCTCTTGAAGAGTTGTACACCACCCTCTCCTTCAAGGCAATTTCATCAAATGCTAAAGAGCAGTGCTGACTTTCTACTGGCATGGATGACAGTTTAGTTTTCAATGTACTGATAATGGTGTCACTGATTCCAGGGTAAATTTCTATTTTCTTCATAACAATTCTCAAAGTTTTTATTGTGGGCAATGCGAAAATCCTCCTCAAAAGCTGGTATGCCTTTGGACTTGCATGGTACAATGAAAGCGCTAGACTCTTGTCTTTAGCATTCCATCTCATGCCTTCCTTTTTCCTGCTACAAAGCATTATTTGGGTTTTGACAAACTGCAGTGCCTGACCATTTAGATATCTTGACAATTCGGTTATAATCTGACTTCGACTCACTAACGATTTTGCTCGTGTCCTGCGCATGTTATAATAAGCTGTATTCCTCCATTTCTTCGCCTGTGCTTTTAGCTTTTTCCTGGGTGACGTCTCGGTGATGGTTGTTCGTGGGGTTGTCTTGGAGTCGAGCTCTGTAACGTCTTGAACTGAATCAAGCTCTGCAGGTGGGACTGTGACATCAACAGCATCTGCAACAAAATAAATAATAATTAAAATATACAACAAACATACATTAATAAATCAATAGACTGTACCACCTTGAAACAAATTACAAACATAAGACAGGCGCAGTGCAAATCAAGCAGACTTCTTCCATCTTGAGCTATCGTGTTCCCTCCCTAGCCCTCTGCTCCCTGAAATCGCTTAGGATAAAACAGTTTTCATTATACTGAGTTTAATATTTTCAATGGGTGCATAACTGGTTGGAAAAAAAAAAACCGATATAAATATGGCGAATGCTTGTCATCACAGCCACAAGAAAAGCAACCAAAAATATGCGTACCTTTCCGAGGTTTCTTGGTGGCAGCCAGGGTATCTCTCTCTCTTGGTGGAGGTCTCTTGCCAGCGAGTTGTGGTGGCGGGTTGGGCACAGCAAACACTGTTGGTACACCGTTCCACACAAGCCGCTTTCTCTCGGGTGTTGTGAACTGTGATGGCTCAAAGTGGTCACTGCACAAGCGTAGGTCGAGCAACTGTTTGGTAGACTTTCGTCTTATGTCCTCCCTCCTCGTGTTCTGGACCCACAGAGCACACCTGCAAGTTGATCATTCACAAATACTACATTTGGCCAAACGAACCTTTTATAGAACACTCATGAAAACTGGAGAGAAAAAAAACGTTAGGAAACATCTTGTCACACCCCTCCCCACCCCAACACTCATTATTTGGCACAAAATATTGCAATAAGACCATGCTCTGTAAGTTTCATCAAGAATGTTAAACATCTCAACGCAGATGGAAAGTGGTTTGATTCTTCTTAGCTTTAAAACAATCATCGTAATTCTGTTTTTTAATTATGCGGACAATAAACGGGCACTTGAAACTCAAAAAGCCTCAAGATCTTCGCCAGACCTAGCGTAGACGTAACTCTAGTTCTAGTAGCCCTAAGGCTTACCTTAACTTAAATGCATATAGGCGAGGCTGCTAAAACCTACCTCGAGTATTTGTTAGTGAAAAACAACATTTACCAATCTTTAGAAACTTGTTAAAATTATTATCTTAATCCAAGTAGATTTACGTCAGACCTAAATTCGACCGGTCTGACAGGAGTTGCAATACTTAGGAAGTTAGGCTTTGCAATTATGAATTAATTTTGTGTGCAAATTCATGTCTGCTAAGTTTTGAAACATACCTTGCTTCATCCAAGGGAAAACGAAAAAAGGATTTCCCTTTGCAGAAAACATTGTACATGGAGTTGCTGCAGTTAGGCGCTGAACAGTGGATTCCTCCTTGCTTGCTCTTCAGACAGCGTGCGTCGGTAGACGCCATGTTTACACGCCAAGCATACCTCGTGTAAGGGGCACAACTCTTGCAGCGGGCTGACAAATTTACCGAAGTGTTCTCTCTTTCTTTTATCCTCTTTGCTGTGAGGTCTACACTCGTTCTCTACTCTTCCTCGCCACTGTACTTTTTAGCTCCCTGATTCTCGAGAGAGACGACAACGACGACGAAGACGATAATAGTATGAAGAAGAAGAAGAAGAAGAAGAAGAAGAAGAAGAAGAAGAAGAAGAAGAAGAAGAAGAAGAAGAAGAAGAACAAGAACAAGAAGAACAAGAACAAGAAGAACAAGAACAAGAACAAGAACAAGAAGAACAAGAAGAAGAACAACAAGAACAACAAGAAGAACAACAAGAAGAAGAAGAACAAGAACAAGAACAAGAAGAACAAGAAGAACAACAAGAAGAACAACAAGAAGAACAACAAGAAGAGGATCAAGAACAAGAAGAAGAAGAAGAACAAGAAGAAGGAAGAACAAGAACAAGAAGAACAACAAGAAGAACAAGAACAAGAAGGACAAGAACAAGAAGGACAAGAAGAACAGGAACAAGAAGAAGGAAGAAGAACAAGAACAAGAAGAACAACAACAAGAACAAGAACAAGAAGGACAAGAAAAACAACAACAAGAAGAAGGAAGAAGAAGAAGAAGAAGAAGAAGAATAACAATAAGAACAAGAAGGATGCTGTTGCTGATGATGATGAGGAGGAGGAGGATGAGGAGGAGGAGGAGGAGGAGGACGAGGATGAGAAGGAGGAGGGGCAGGAGGAGGATTTGTTTTTTTTAAATGTACCTTAAAAGAGAGTTCGATGTTCTCGCCACCCCAGTAGTCGAGGCCGGGGTCGTAGAGACCAAGACGTTCAAAGAATTCTTTACTGATGGCGAACAGGCCACCGGGCATGGCTGGCGACCTGAGAATAAAAGGCGTGGATTTGGATGAAGGTGCCACTCTGAAAATCCTTATCGGGAAGAGAGGGGACTATAAACTGATTAAAAAAAAAAAAAAAAGAAGGTGCTTTCGTTTTACTTCACTTTTTGTGCTTAATAATAATAATAATAATAATAATAATAATAATAATAATAATAATAATAATAATAATAATAATGGATGCTATACGCGCCTTATTCCTAAATCAGACTCAAAGCGCGGCGATCTGTAACCAACATACAAGCTAACGTCTTATAGCAGACACTCATACATATTTAACAACAGTGGCATAGCTAGGGGAGGGGAAGGGGGGGGGAGGTCCAAATTCGAAAGTCCCCCCGGGCCCCCACTTGAGGAGGGGCCCCCAAAGGAGTGTCCAAAAAATGTTTTTATATTAAATATTACGCCACCGCCATGTCATCTTGCTATTCACGTTGTTATATAAGTTAGTGACACTGTTGCATGTATTCCACACAGTTTAAGGATTTTAAAATTACGTATATCAACACGCGTGTAAAAACTGGTAAAACGTTTACTAAAAACTGTCAATACATAACCCGGTTTTTGTAAAACACGTTATCTTGACGGCATTTGATCGGTATCTTCTATTTTATGTTCATGCTATAATCCATCTGTCCATAGACATAGATAGAAGGGTAATAGTTCGTATATTTATGTCTATTCGGCACGCGCATATATCAATACCTTCGCTTCCGGTTCCGGTAAATGGCGACGTGACTTTGGTGAACTTGTGAAGATTTGAAGGAAAATCTCCTCGTTGTTGTGATGGTGGCTAGTGTGTGAAGATTCAAGCAAGAGTCTTAATTATTAATTTTTGTTAATTTTACTGATATACTGTACCAATTTCAATTTGGGCTTATATATTTATTAAGTACATTATCTCATGTCATGATGTCAAATGTCGAAATGCAAGGCCCCCAAAGAGGCCAAGCCCCCGGGCCCCCAAATCTCTAGCTACGCCACTGTCTAACAAACACACATTCATTACTCAAACATGTGGTATAAGAATCAGAATCAGAATCAGAATCTTTATTGTCCCCATGAAAACACAAGGAAAACACATAAACGTAAGTCGATATTATGACGCGGAAAGGAATTCGAATTTTATTTTGACATTTTAGACAGCTTGAATCCAATGTCATTGCATCCAGAATTATCTGGAAATACTAAGAAATAGTTGAAGGGAGGGAGAGAGAGAGGCGGGAGGAGGGAAGGGGGGCGGGGGGAGAGGGCGGGTGGAATCAGAACGAGTCAAATGTGGGTCTGCCTGTACGTCAGTCGGTCGTTCGGTCTGTCTGTCGGTCCGTTGGAAGCCATATCTCAAAAACCACGGAACTGACTTTGACCCAACTTCATAGCAACATGACCTACGTCAGTGGCCTCCCTCCCGTGCACAGGCGCTTGTATCTGGACACGCGAGCGCCTATGCCTGTGACGCGTCTCTCTTTGGTTATCTATAATATAATAGATAGATAGGTTATAATAGATAACCAAAGGGAGACGCGTCACAGGCATAGGCGCTCGCGTGTCCAGATACAAGCGCCTTTGCTCCCGTGCTATCAAATGTGATCTACCGCAAAGATCAAGGTGCTAAACAGGTTTCGCTCAATATTTCAAAAACGGCGAAAGCGATTTTGTTTTGGTATACAGGTACTTCAAATCATAAGCCATACTTCAATAGCAGTCCGGTTGTCGGTCAGACGGTCGGGTCTATTGTTCCGAGGCAGGGAGAGGGTGGGGGGTGGGGGTGGGGGAAGGGAGGAGTGTCCAAACCCCACTTTTTGCCTTTTCTGAAAATGAAAAGAACAGAGCGTTGTGGCCAAGTGGGCTAAGGCGGGACTAAATTACCTTGTCCACAGGCCAGAAACCAATGGCGCCTGACAGGTGTGAGATCGATCCAGCATCTGGGCGTTATGTTTCTCCGAATATTATTTACTTTCGACTCGGGCAATGTCTCGGTGGTTTTCTCCGGGTACTCCTCCGGTTTGCTCCCCCAGCAAAATTTCAAAAACACAACTAATGTTAGGTTGGGTTTGGCCGCGCCACAGGCTGCGACTACGCCTTCCTCAGAGGAGGCGGCCAAGAAATTCCCGATATAAAGGGATAATAAAGCGTTACCCCCCTTGAGCCCACCGCCGTAGCTCAAGTGATAGAGCGTTCGCCTGGCACACCGATGACCCAGGTTCGAATCCCGTGGTGGGCGATATAAAATGTGGCCATTTTCACTGTCCATTTTAGCAGTATGATTGCTCTGGTGGTTCAGTGTTGATTCAGGTCCCTACCCTTCTTTCCCTGGGATGGTTATCCCCGTCTGCCATATCGCCAATGGTGGGTGTAGACGTTAAACCTCAATGTTCATTCATTCATTCATTCGTTACCCCCCCCCCCCCAAAAAAAAAAAAAAAAAAACAATTTCATCATTTTTACTTTGTGCATACTCTACCTACTGCTGAGCATGTTGGATCATTCGTAATTGTACTTTCTCAAAAGTTAAGGTCATCGCTCTTCACAACGTTCTAAACAGATGTTTTTTTTTTAACTCTGCAATTACAAAATTTACTAAGCCGATTTTATTTTACATTTGCAAATACATTAGCTAGTGAGCGGCCCATCATTCCCTGTTTTCCTTTGGCTTCGTTACAACAAAGCCCAGTCACGATACCGCCAACAAAAGCAACACTCGGGACAGTACTTATTTTTCGGGCTAGGTGTGAAATGTTCTGGAAATGCATTTGAATGGCTTGCCATCTTGTTGTATTTTGCACAGTTATCTAAACATACTTTGTGAAATAGTGGGAGGTGGGAGGGGCGAGAGCGGATGGAGAGGGGGGGTGGGTGGGTGGGGGGGAAGACCCAGAACGAGCCACAGTTGTTTTGCTTTGTTTTGTTTTGTTTCCAGCTAAGCGCGTGAGCGCCTCAAAATAAATTGCAATGTCTTGTCACCTTGTATATTTTAATTTTATTTTGCAAGTATTAATTTTAAATCCGCACGATGAACGCCGCCATTTTCTACAAATACGTAATTAACCTCAAAATGAATTATTTTACTTTATTAAAAATTTAAATTTTTCTTTCGCAGGTATTAAAATCCCTCATCTTTAAGAACACCAACCATGTTCCACAAACACAGAATTAACATTAAAATGAAATGTTAATCGCATTCATGGAACAGAAAAAAAAAATGTTAGTTAATTGTCAATGTTTATGAGTGCAGCTCAGAGTTTTAACACTGTTAGTAGCCATGTCTCAATTGCATATGTTTTTTTTTTCGTTGTTTTTTTTTTCTTTAAAGATGTGGGCGCACATAAATCAAATTGTGTCGCTGCTAATGGCTGCTCCGTCAGACTATGCACCCAAAGGTTGTAAGTGGGCACCTCGGCTGGCTTGAGTTAGATCCTGTTGACTACCAACCAGCGTCCTGAGCAGCTCTTGAGCTGGAAGAGCGCTATACCACATGTTACAGACACTCTGCATACCAACGAGCGTTGCGGCCAAGTGGGTTAAGGCGGGACTAACTTGTCTTGTCCACAGGCCAGAAACCAATGGCGCCTGACAGGTGTGGGTTCGATCCAACATCTGGGCGTTATGTTTCTCCGAATATTATTTACTTTCGACTCGGGCAATGTCTCGGGGGTTTTCTCCGGGGACTCCTCCGGTTTGCTCCTCCAGCAAAATTTCAAAAACACACAGTTAATGTTAGGTAGGTTGGGTTTGGGCGCGCCACAGGCTGCGACTGCGCTTTCCCCAGGGGAGGCGGCCCGGAATTTCCCTATGGAAAAGGGACAATAACGTAAATAAAATAATAAAATAAAAACAAACAAACAAAACAAGCGATGTAAAAGACAAGTCGCTATTATTACAAGACCAAATTGAATTTTGGCTTTGAACATTCAGATGGACTGCGCCCCTGCTATCACTGAAGTACAGCTATAATAAACAGCTCAATCATTGACGTAATATACTACATGCTTCGCTATGACTGCGGTGGATTGGATTTGGTTCGATTGGACTGGGTTGGATTTGACGACCATAGTGCGGAACTAACCTGATGGGAGCAAATTCGGTCTTGCGGCGTTCGTTCTCTTCCTGAGGAATGTATTCCCAGTTAAACGTCAAATCCTTGAACCGGAAAATCGCACGTGAGCTTGCTGACGTCATCTCCAGCCGTAAGTCGGTGGCGTAGATGATCTCGATGTTGGGGTAGGGCACTGCCCGCGGGTCTTGAACCACCCGATCCAGCAGCGGCTCCACCCAGCCTGCACCCAAACACACAGTCACCGGTGAGCACAAGGAACTCCCACTTTGGGCAAAGCGTTAACCTTTTTTATTATTATTTTTTTAAATAAGTCAGAAACTACCTTTTGTGCATGGGTTCAAGTGCCTAACCAAACTATGGACTAAACGCGGACTCTTTGTCTTGAGAACGGCGCTCAGGCCAGAGTATATCACTCCGAGCAATATTCGAGTTCCGAAGATTGCCGAGAGCGGTAAAAAAAAAAAAAATCCACAGGTAAAAAAAAACACACCGGAATTTTAACTCTTACGTCACAACATCTGATAACCACTCGTGGTCTTGTTAGAAATTGATCCACTGTCTTTTGTAATAGCTGCCAGTGCATGCTAATATCATATCTTGTGACTGGGAGAAATTCCACACCAGTCAGCGCATGTTGCTCCATCTTGAATTCCCGTTTTGTTGTTCGAGTTCCGACCTATACCGTTTTACCACAGGCTCTTACATTCCGGTCTCGCTAACGGGGGGTTATCGATGATCCCCTTTCTTTTTGCTATCGCGGATCCATTCCACTTGGGTACTGCCTTTGTGATGCAGGCCTTAATATGTTCAACCTGTGTGGAACAGGGTATGTCACAAGGCTACAGTTTTCATTACATCACGTTTATAATACACCCAAATACAAGTTAGACTTTTTTAGTTGAATGAGAAAACCGTAACAGTCCATTCAGTTCAATACTTTAACTTCAGGTCTGTTGACAACTGTTACGTTTGAGACGCGCACGATAGTACGTGTGAGACGCGAACGATAGATTCGATCGTTTTGTTTTGCAAGTGTATACCTTTGATTTGATTTTGCGTTGAAGTTGAAAGAAGCTTTATATAATGTTGATAATTTTCGTTGGTCGATATTATTGGAGAATTTTCTAGGGTTGCTTGTTTACTGTCGATCGAAGCGTGTAGATAAAAAATAGAATGTATAATTATATAACTGTTAAACGTAGACGACGGCCAGCTACACAAATACCCCCATCACGCACTAGGTTACTTCTCCCCCACCAGGATTGTGACGCAGTTGTCTGAGCTGACCATGATGCCCCTTAACGCAAGCAGGAAGTGGCCTTCTCGGGTGGTTTGAGTTCGATCCTGTCGCGGCCGTCAGCGCCTTGGGCTGCGGTTAAGCTGGAAATGCTCTGTATAAGAACGATAGAATATCAACAAATACATCGTGTAACACAGTCGAACGTACCAGGAAAGCACTCGATGTGAGAATCGAGGAAGACGAGGACGCCAGCCGTGGCCATCCGATATCCCAACAGTCTGGCACGAGTTAGTCCCCCTCTCGTCCCAGCTCGCACGATGGTGACTTTGGGCTCCTTTCGCCAGTACACTTCCAACGGTTTGTTCAGGTGATCTGCAAGGCCGGGTGGGTCTTAAAAAGCGCAACTTTCTAATCATAATCATGATGATGATGATGATGACGATGATGATCATCATCATCATGATGATGATCATCATCATCATCATCAATGATGATCATCATGATGATGATGATCATCATCATCATCAATGATGATCATCATCAGCAGCAGCAGTAGCAGTATCACACCCATTGCACCAAGGTACCAGCGCACTCAAGATACACCTCTAATCTTCGCTGCGTAGCGTGAACAGTATATATCGATATATCGTAATATCGCCAAGATACGCATTCTACCCGCTTCAAGCGCTATAGTGACGGAAAAAGCGCAATTTCACTGTAAATATATACAGAATGTTGTAGAGCAACGCTCTTTCCGTCTCAAAAACCCAATGGCCTTGTTGGATTCTTAAATTGCATGAAACCAAGTAAGGACACTATCCGGCGTCAACAAACGGTTCAAAAACATTCTCGAACGGTTCGTATAAGACAGTTGACATAGAAACTAATACAGTTTGACCTAATTCGTCCCCTAGAGGAGACGGAACTTACATTTTTCTATTTTCGTGAGTTCACTGCAGTCAAATTGCGCTTTTTCCGTGATTTCGCAGGTAGCCTCGTCCGCTCATAGCAGACTCAAGTTATTATCTTGAGGATGTTAGGATACTATCCTGAAGCGCTACTCAGCGGTACTTTCAACTGTATCTTGAAAGCGCAAGTAGCCATGCGCATTACCTCCAGTATCATCATCATCATCATCATCATCATCATCATCATCATCATCATCATCATCATCATCATCATCATCATCATCATCATCATCGTCAGCACGACGGCGACAACAATAATAATTACAACAACAGCAATGACGACGAGACAGTCAATGACCATTACATCAAAACATTACTCACCCCTACTGGAACTGTCGTCAACAATAACGATAACACTAACAACAACAACAACAACAACAACAACAACAACAATGGCGGCCACAACAACTAAACTCACCCATAGTGGAACAGTCGTCAACCAGTATAATCTGCTTTAAGAGGTGAGGGGGTGTCCTGGCTAAGACGCTATGTACAGAGCGCAGCAGGACTGACCAAGCTTCGTTGTGGAAAATGATCACCACACTGACCGCTGGCAGATTACTCGAGTACTCCAATTTGCGACCTTGGCATCTGTACGCAATGGTAGCACAGGTGTAGATTACCCACAGATGTTTGTGTTATCAATAGAATGGGGGGTGGCTAGGGGAGGGGACAAATGAGTGCTCTTCTCGTATCGGAGTAGCAAATTGCCTGCTTTTCCAAGAAACTTACGTAAACACGCGTGGCAAAAATTGCATTGAAAAAATAGGAAGAAATAAAAAGAAGAATTCGTAGCACAAAATTACGATTTTTGCACCACTAAAGTGAGGAAAGATGACGTTTTTCAACAGCGGCGAAATCAATTAGCGGTAATAACTCTGCTTGGCTGTGAAACATCTTTAACTCCATATCGATCGAAATTAGACCAATAAAGCAACAATTTTTCAAACCAAGTAACGAGTGTATTCGCTCATTTACTATAGTATTTCTTTTATAATCTGTTGAATAGAGTAACGCAGGTGAATAAATATATGAAAATAATTAGATAAATAAAATAATACGAGATCTAATATAACAGTCCCGCGGCTAAAACAAAAGTTGAGTACCGTGAACTGTTGAACTTCCGAGGTGAAAGACATTTAACTAAAGCGATTCTCTGTTAGCCAAAAAAAAAAGATGATGATGATGAGGAGGAGGAGGAGGCGGAGGAGGAGAAAGAGAGGAGGAGGGGAAGAAGATGATGATAATGACGACGATAATAAGGATGATGATAATGATGATGATTGTGATTATGATAATGATGATGATACCGTACTCAGGTGAGTTGATGTTGTTGTTGTTGTTGATGATGATGATGATGATGATGATGATGATGATGATGATGATGATGATGATGATGATGATGATGATGATGATGAAGATGACGATGATGATGATGACGATGATGAAGAGGAGAAGGAGGCAGAGGAGTCGAGGATTACCGTAACGACTATGATAACAACAACAACAACAACGACGAAGACGTCGAGGATGACGATGACCAGGACGACGACGACGACGACGATGATGATGATGATGATGATGATGATGATGATGATGATGATGATGATGATGATGATGATGATGATGACAATAACGATGACCAGAACGACGACGACGACGACGATGATGATGATGATGATGATGATGATGATGATGATGATGATGATGATGATGATGATGATGATGATGATGATGATGATGATGATGACTTACTCAGGTGAGCTGTTGTCAGGTAGCGATCTGTGTACGCTGATCATGTCACTGGCGTACTGGTTGAAGGCGTTCTTCTTCCACCCGTCGTCGTATCGCTCTCGCTGTTCTTGTGTTAGGGTTGACACATTCACTTGCACGCCTGCACCTCCCTCCCCTAGCGCAGGGGAACATATAATAATAATAATAATAATAATAATAATAATAATAATAATAATAATAATAATAATAATAATAATAATAATAATAATAATAATAATAATAATAATAATAATAATATAACAACAACAACAACAACAACAACAACAATAATAATAATAATAATAATAATAATAATAATAATAATAATAATAATAATAATAATAATAATAATAATAATAATAATAATAATAATGAATGTGTAACTGTAGATTATAGTCACACGACACCGAAGCGTATAGACGACTACTGGTCACATTATTCTGACACCAGCGAACCAGTTGATGGTAAGGGGAAAATAATATGGTCACACATTGGCCAATCCGGGATTTGAACCAGGTACCTTTCGGTTACTAGTAAAACGCTCTACCAACTGAGCTACCCGGCCCCTCATAATAATGAATGAAAGAATGAATGAATAAATGTTGTACGCGCATTATTCTAAATTAGACTTGAAGCGCGGTGATCTGTAACCAGCATACACGCTCACATGTTTACAGACCCTCCACATGCAAATACATGCAAAGTCATCCTTATTTGTTTACGCGCCTTTTTCAATAAGCATCAAGGTTTGATTTTAAATACAGTACGCCAATTAAAGTGTTTTTATATATAGAATACAATATATTCTCATAGGGACGGTTGTTTTATTATTATAACAAGGCAGAAAATAACCTAAAATTCAAAGATTAGCGGTCGACGACACTGCAATTTCGCAAGTACACTCATTGTCACACCACAAAAATAAATAAAACAAAGAACTAAAATACTACTACTACTACTACTACTACTACTACTACTACTACTACTACTACTACTACTACTACTACTACTACTACTACTAATAATAATAATAAAATTTTAAACAATATAATAATAATATTAACATCCCTGATACCACAAGCCTTTAACTTGAACTAACGTAAACTCACCCGGCATATCGGGGGACCAATCTTCAATGTAAGGGGGATATTGTACACGTTCTTCATCAGCCTGTACCCCCGCGACCCTCGGTGCGCCGCCACCCAGGCCAAGAGGGGCGAGAAGGAGCGAGTCCGCTTGCTTTTTTGCTGCAGGGTCGGCTTCTGCTTCCTTTGCATTAGGTGGATCCTGAAACGTTGGTTTCATTTTCAAGTTAGCCGTACATGATGACGATGAGGAGGAGGAGGAGGAGGAGGAGGAAAAGGAAGAGGATGAAGATGAGGATGAGGAGGAAAAGGATGAGGATGAATATGGTGATGATGATGAGGAGGAGGAGGAGGATAATGAGGATGATTTGGGTCTATTAAACCGCTAATATCAATTCTATATTGGCATGCTCTTCTCCTCCTTCTCCTCCTCCTCTTCTTCTTCCTCTCCTCTTCCATCACTACCCACCCTTTTTCCCAATTCCTCTTCCTTACAGTTTTACCTTATTTTGCTGCTGCCTTTCATTAATAAACTTCTGTAACTCAGGGTTGTTGAGCGCTCGGTTGGCCTCAGGATCATCAGGATACACCACAAAATTCGGCTTCTCCGCGTCGTTTTCCTTGTTGTCACCCTCCTTGATGACGTCAATGTTGACGACGTCCTCGTCCATCATCCCCCCTTCCCCGACGTCGTTATCTTTGTAATCGTGTACTTGGCCAGCAAACCTGGGGTGTCGTTTCTGATAATGCAGACGATACGCCATCTCCATCGCCGTCAGCGACGACCGTCTCTCTGCCATCAGCTCTACGCTGACGTACATGAACCACACCATCGGCACAAAAGTGAACAGCGGTATGGCCAGCCTACTTAAAACGTGCTTCGTTTTCATGTTTTGTGGTAGACTGTCCGTATTATGCAATGACACATCCAGTCCGCCAAGGTCTGACAAAGGTAACTTGGAGAACAAACGAAACGTAAGGTAAACGTCAGCGCTTTGAGTTAGCAAATTTGACAGAGCTATCTGTAGGGTCTGCACAGAGACGGTTAAAAGCAACGAGGCACGGGAGATGAGCAAATCACATCCTTCACAAACTTGGACTTGAGATTAACGAGGTCCCTAGCTCCCTCTCTGGACTACCCTCAACATGTTTTAAATAACTCAAACGTTGTCACTGCAAATTACGATCAGCGAAGGAGTTTTGATAATCCACAGTATTGAGGTAAAAAGCTCTCCAATGGGTGAGGTTATAAGCAGCTTAAAAGATCATCGATGTCCCTGATTACGCTACGGACTTCGCTAGCAGAGAAGGGGGTCTGTAATGCAGCCATTGACTGAGCGTCACTTCAGATTATACAGGCACGGACACGACGTCGATATTCAAATTTCGAATATATCAGAAAAAAGGAGTACGAATAAACTAAACAAATAAATAGTCATTTCGTAGCGTGAATTAGATTTTTGTTTTCTCTCGCTCTTTCAATTTTGATTTAGACATTAGACTCAAGTTAAGGTTTATTCTATGCTTTCTATATAATTCTCGTTGCAAAACATTCACAGCTGAGCTAACATAGTAAGTAACTTTTTCCTTCAAGGGGCTTTTTATATCAAACATCAAAGACAGCTGGAATTTAAAAAAAATCTATACTGTGTTCGGCTTCTTATGAGTCTTTCTTCAGTTTGGTTTAAAGGGAGTTTGAGAGGTTTTTTTTCTTCTAAATTTGTTACACTATATAAATAAAATTAAAAATAATAATAATAATAAGTAAATAAAAAATTGAGACACTGCGACCTTACTCTTTCGAATGAGAGTATAAACCGAGGTCTAGTCTGATCGCGCATTCCCCTGCATGGACTTCAAAAGATCCTGACGTTCCGCCCGTGTCCTAGACGGGTGTGCGCCGGCTCCACAAATACACCCAGCACGCACTAGGTCCATTTCTCTCCATCCCCGGTCGCTCAAGATTGTGCTCAGTCGTCTGGGCGTTAGACTGCGCGCTCAAAGGTTGCAAGTGGGCGCCCCGGGCGGCTTGAGTTAGATCCTGTATTGGACAGCGCCGTGAGCAGTTGTTGCCCTGGAAAGGCGCTATATTAAAAACGATGAAATAAATAAACGCCATGATCCCAGAAGAGGTTGACAATCCTAATCATGGAGGTGAAAGCTTTCAAATAGGCGTGTAAGAAGAATAAAAGGACGTGCGAGTTCCTCAATATCACCACCTCCAAAGTTTAGCAAGGGGCTCCGCTCGCAGCATTTCGCATCACCAAATACCCCACGCACACATTATTCCCGCTTGGCTTAGTTCACAACAACGCCTTGAAGAATGTTCGTCACGCACCCCTGCGTTAATTTGTTGGGAGCCTGTGCCTCTACTATATTTTAACAGTTTCTTCCCAGATGCTGTCCCCAGTACATCACCAACCATGGAATGATCTGTATAAACTTGAAACTCACAACCATTGCTTGATTTGTACCTTTGTAAAATAGGAATATGCTATTCAATACATACTGTTGTGTGTGTGTGTGTGTGTGTGCGTGTGTGTGTGTGTGTGTGTGGTGTGTTGTGTTGTGGTGTGAGTAGATTTGGATGTGAAGCTTAACATTCTTAATCATTCTCATCATTTTATTTAATGCTGTTATATTGTTTTACTGCTGTATTTTGTTTTACTTGAGGTGTGTGTGTGTGACTCCATAATTTGTGATATATGACTGTGTTTACCTATCCTTTAGTGCTGTATGCATGTTGAAGAGTATGACACGATGCATGCATGTGTGACTGTGCAAGAAAGGATGTATTTCATTGTCGCCATGCCACACCAAAATCCTTGTAACGTTTTTACTTGGTAAATAAATATTCTTATCTTATCTTATCTTATCTTATCTTATCTTATCTTATCTTATCTTATCTTATCTTATCTTATCTTATCTTATCTTATCTTATCTTATCTTATCTTATCTTATCTTATCTTATCTTATCTTATCTTATCTTATCTTATCTTATCTTATCTTATTTTATCTTATCTTATCTTATCTTATTTTACATGCAATTAGCGGACGACCTACTGGACGGGGATGCAAGAGTTTTAGATTAAATTTTCGCAAATATTGCCACAAACTATGTGTGAATATTATAAGCAAAAAATTCATTTTTTAGGCTAAAGTAGACCTCTTAACTACGTTTTTGCGCCAGGAGGTGTCAAAGATTTATTATTATTATTATTATTATTATTATTATTATTATTATTATTATTATTATTATTATTATTATTATTGGGTTGTCGGATAGCGCAGTGGTTGGAGCAGCTCGCTACTGTGTCGCAAGTTAAGCACCGTCCGGTGCGGTTAGCACTTGGATGGGTGACCGCAAAACGTGAAGCGACAAATAACAACGCCCCCAGTTGACTCAACTGTGACTGAGTACCTACATGTACTCTCTTAAGGGTGGGGAAGGTAAAGCAGCGAGGGAGAGAGATGGGCATCACCCTCATTACGCTGGCCCAAGATAAGTGTGATCTCCAACATCACGCTTCCCTACGGCCACAAGGCTATGGGACTACCTTTACCTTACCTTTACCTTATTATTATTATTATTATTATTATTATTATTATTATTATTATTATTATTATTATTATTATTATTATTATTATTATTTATTATTATTATTATTATTATTATTATTATTATTATTATTATTATTATTATTATTATTATTATTATTTGTTGTTGTTGTTGTTGTTGCTGTTGTAACAATACATCTACATGAGAAATGTGCATTGTTGTCACATTAAAAGATGACATAGTGGGCAATCGTTGTTCAAACCAATCGTTAAGCTTTAAATGTTAGGCGTCCTTGCTGTGATATGTAACCTACTCAAACTGTGCTAACTATTTAACACTTTTACAACGGCTATTTTTGAAATCCACCTTGATGCTATTAATAGTCATATAAAACAAACTAATGTATTCGTTTATATCATGCAATCCGTGCTTTTGAAAGAAATTAGCTTTGGGGACCTCGTCTTATTAAGTTATTTTATTCAGGCGGGCAACACTCACTATGAAGTTGAAATGCATCGGTGACGTTGAAATACTCGTATGTCATTTCCTTAGGGCTTAAAAATGCCGTGCGAGACTGTCTTCATGCTCGTGAAGTTCAACACATTGGTGACGACTTTCACAGTGGCTAACAGGACGCCAAACTTTCACTCCACCTGTGTTTGTTCTTTCTAAATAATAAAATACGTGTTTAACAAATATTGCTGTTCAAAATCTAGATCTAATTTTCACTGTGTTTTGCTGCCTCTAGTCAAGTCAGAAAGACTTAGAATGATCTGGAAGTCCAGGGGCAAATCTCAAGGGTCGCATAGCGGATATGAACAGCAGAATACTCGATTGATTTAGTTAGTTATGATTTGCTAGTTCTCCCAAACAAAACTGCTGTTCAGCAAAGGGCATCAAAAACGTAAGTGTCACATCCGGTTCAAATGGTTCTAGAGGGTTAATACAATGATTTCAGAAGCATCAAAAACGTATGTATCATATCTGATACAATGGGTTCCAGAGGGTTAATACAATGATTGAAGATTAAGAAGAAGAAAAAGTAGAAGTCGCTTTCCTTGATCGCAATCACACGTGTGAAAAACTACACGTGACCAGAGCGCTTTGGAAAATCAGAAGTTGGGTCGACATCTGTTCTGAAGATCTTTGTGTCGATTTTTCAAGATCGGTGTTAAATCACTTGGGCTTCGGTTGACAGCAAGACTTCCGCGTTGCACACACTGCGAGGTTGTAGCATACGCGCCGCAACACTGATATCGCTTTTAAGTGAATATATTAAAATGAGTCTGAATCTTTGATGAAAGTAATTTTTTTAAACCCAATGTCCATACCAAGACACGGGTAATAATAATAATAATAATAATTATTATTATTATTATTATTATTATTATTATTATTATTATTATTATTATTATTATTATTGCCCGTGCAATATTAATAATAATAATAATTATTATTATTATTATTATTATTGTTATTATTATTCTTATTCTTCTTCTTCTTCTTCTTCTTCTTCTTCTTCTTCTTCTTCTTCTTCTTCTTCTTCTTCTTCTTCTTCTTCTTCTTATTATTATTATTATTATTATTATTATTATTATTATTATTATTATTAATGCGCTTTTCCCAAAAAGAATCAGTTCAAAGTGACCCCCTCACGCAATCACACACTCGTTAAACATTAGTAATATACATGTCTACCTCGTATGGTTATATTGCTATACGTTTTGCGTGCGTGTCTGATATTTGTGAAATTTGATTCCACTCATCGTGCCCAAGCGTTCCAAAAGATCGCCTGCTGTATAATCAGGACATGAATCAGTTGCGTCTGGCAGGCCGCTTTCACTAATAGTAACTAGTAAACTTGCCTTTTTGTCTGGTAACTTAAAGATAGTTTTTTGTTGTTGTTTGTTTCTTCCGTGGTACGTACCTATCTTCCGCAAACTCCTTGCTGCTACTGTGTTCCTAGGGAATCTCTCGCTATTATTTTGTTATTATTTCATTGTCTTTTTCTATTTGTTTCTGTATTTATTTGTTATTATATTTGTGTATATCTTCTGTAATTCATTTGTATGTTTTTATGATTATGCTTTCATTATCATTGTTATTGTTCTTGTGTTGATGGCAATGTATTTGTATCTCAATGATGTAACTATTCCGCCTAAACTGACACAGATTATTGTAACTCGTCCAGGTATACACTCACTTAAGCTTTGCCTTTTGTGTATTCCTGTTACTGTATTTGTTATGTATTTGTCATATCAGAAATTAACTGAATAAACCATTGTTTAAACCAATCAGCTGCTCTTGTTATGCGTCATCGTGGACATTATGAGCGTGAACACTGAACAGGCACCGGCACTTAGATACACTAGTGTAGTACATAGACTACGCACTTACACCAGGCATCTCCGTGCAATGTCTGACGCGGTACCTATTAGTAGGGTAGGGCGTGTGCCTCAGCGAGGCTCAACTAGCTACGCTGTATGTCTAATCCCCACACGTTTTAGTAGACCATGCAACACTGCGCCTGTAGGCTACTGCCCACGCTGCATGACTACATGTGTCTTAAAGGGGCCCGCTTTGACCACGCTGTATGACTACATGTGCCTTAAAGGGGCCCGCTTTAACCACGCCACATCGACAGATCCTTTTAACATTCACACAGGTTACCCCACTGAAAAAGATAAGCTTACAACAACTACAACAGCAACAACAGCAACAGCAACAACAGCAACGGCAACAAAACTCTTTCAAACGTTTAGTTTTAAAAATTATTTCCTGCGTGATTCTCTCTCGCGCACACTTAGGCAAGGCAAAGGCAAGGCAAATTTATTCCAGAAAAAACATTAAGGGCACATGGACATGGTTAAAATAATATACACAAACATGCAAAAAATTTAATTATATAACATTTTAGATTTAAAAAAATATAACTATTTGTTTATACAGCGGGATAGCGCGGGGGGGTGGGGGGGGTGGGAGGTGGCAGGGGGAGGTATTGAGTGGGGAAAAGAAGAAAAAAAATTGATTGGGGATAAAAACTATGAATCATAACTAACAATACAATTCAATCTAAACACATCAATGACAAACTACTGAAATTGTTTTTATTACACATAACCTGTCAACATCAGAACTATATTAATTTTTTACATGGGATAAAAACGTTACATTTGTTTAATTATTAATTTCATTAGACTTACAAGCTTTAATAATACCGACTTTTTGTTAGATGACAATACTTTTTGAAATTTGATGGCATTGGGATATATATATAATAATAGGATTTTAATAATTCTCTTCTCGAGTAAAAAAATGTGAACACAAAAATAAATAATGAAACTCATCACCAAGATCTCCACTATTACATTTTTGACATACACGTTCGTGTCTAGGAATGTTACAATATCTGCCTCTCTGCACTGGCATTCTGTGGTTAAGAGTCCTAAACTTTAGAACAGATATTGCAAGATTTGTTGGTAGAACATGCAAATATTTTTCAAATTCAAAATGTAGTTTAAACATTCGATAATTATAGTAAAATTCATTATTGTTTATTTCCTCGAACCAGCCTTGAATAAACTGATCATGTAGGCGTTGTTTAATTGTACACTTAAAAACTGAAGCAGAAGGCAAAACATTGGTTAGCCCCTGATTTAACCAAATATTACCAAGTCCTAGATTATTTAACTCTTTCCGCACAGAATCGAGGAATGAAGATTTATAACCTTTATGCAAATCAATGTTTAACAAAAAAGTGTACATAACGCTGGACAATTTATTACTGTTATCAGGGTGGACAAGCTTATACCAAAAATTTGACATTTTTTGCTTTGCCTGTAACTCCAGAAGAACCTGCCCTAATTCACCAAAAATCATTTGAGAAGGAGTAGACTTACCCAGCTTTAAAATTAGTTTATAAAAACGCAGTTGCAGTTTAGTGGCAAGGTCACTCATTTGAGGGCACCATATCTCTGAACCATATAACAGAATAGGAACTGTAGTTTTCTCAAACAGATCAATCTGAATTTCTAGTGGTAACATAAGCATTTTCTAATTTTTCTTAAAAGAGAAAACATAGCTTTAGAGGCACGATCATATAAATTTTTCTGGACTGGTTTAAAGCTACCATTATAGTTAATTTTAATTCCGAGATACTGAAAATCATATACCACATCCAATTTAACACCATTGTAAAATACATTAGGTAGATTTCTGACTTTGCCTTATGAAAAAACAACGACCTTAGTTTTAGCAGCATTGATTTTTAATTTGTATTTAGTGCAATATTTATGCATAGCATCTAAAGAAGACTGTAATTCAGCAGGAGATTCACAAAAAATTACGGTGTCATCTGCATATAGCAAACTAAACATTTTATACAGAGTCTCAATATAGTCATCATCAAGCAAAATATCCGATGCTGCAAGCTTAACAATTCTTAGACCAATTAGGAGAGAGTGAGAAAGAGAGAGAGAGAGAGAGAGAGAAAGAGAGAGAGAGAGAGAGAGAGAGAGAGAGAGAGAGAGAGAGAGAGAGAGAGAGAGAGAGAGAGAGAGAGAGAGAGAGAGAGAACTAAACTCATTCCGACAGAACCTTGTATTTTGGGTGTCAAACCGAAGGGCGTTTTTAATAACAACATTTTTGTCCTTAAAATGATAAACATTGAGGTTTATCGTAAACACCCATCATTGGCGATATGGCAGACGGGGATAACCATCCCAGGGAACAAAGGGCATGGACCTAAATCAAAACTGTACCACCAGAGCAATCATACTGCTAAAATGGACAGTGGAAAATGGCCACATTTTATTTCGCCCATCACGAGATTCGAAAGGACATTAGGGTTATTAATCCAGTCCTGCAGCCAGATACCACCTTGTCGCCTTTCCCTAAAAATTCTTTGCATGGGAAGAGGTCCTCAGGTGGGGGTGGGGGGGGTGGGGGTGAAGGGATTACCAGAGGAAAAGTTGTGCCCACCTTCTCCACCACTGGCTTTCCCTGATTTGGTATTTCAAGGGTAGGTTTATCATGGGCACTGGCGGAGTGGTCCGGTTTCCTGCCGACGGAACAGCAATACTGAAATTTACAATTCTGGTACGTGCAGCAACCCCGATTCCACATTATACAGAGGTCACTGCTCTTCTGGTCGTGATGCCTATAGTCGTGGCCTGGTGGCGACGCGAGGTTGCCACCGGCGTCTGTTGTTGCCGTTCCCGAAAGACCAGATGTTGGCAGTCGCTGCCCCAGCGGAACTGAAACGCCGCCTGACTGTTCCTGTACAGGCCGTCATAGCACCAGGTGTATCACGTAGCCATCTCTCGCCCACTTTAGCGGTGTAACCGAGCTAAACTTGTCCCTGGTTGGACAGCTGGCCACGTTGAAATATTATCGCCATAATGCGACTGTTGGCGGTTATCCCTTGGGCGGGGGAGATGCTCTCCGTTGGATCTTCGCCGTGGCAAGAGAATGGAAATGCAATCCGCCAGCCGATGCTCTTCTCGTTCACTCGGGTCGGACAGGGACACGAAATCCACAATTTTTAAATAGTTCCCCCTCTCCATCTGTCCTCACAAGCCCCCCCCCCCCCCCCCCTTCTGAATGCCTTTCGTTGACGAGGAAGACAGTGGGCGTAGCATCGGCGCAAAGCGTAGCGCATGTCTTTGCAGTCGCTTGGGAGACGCCGTCGCCGCCAAACTGTTGACGCAGCAGTAGCACTAGTGCTGGTATTGACGCCGGCGACCTGGAAAAAACCGTCGCCGCTGCTGGCGTTGGAGGAGTGGGGGGGGGGGGGGGTTTAGGGGCACTTTTGCAGTTACTTGTAGCGGTCAGAGGACCCTGGGTTACTTCTTGCAACAGACGAATGTGCGCCAGCGTAGCCACGAGGTGCCCTCGCTTCAAAGGTAATGTTTTTACATCTTCGTCTGTGGCGTTAACCAACGACAGCCAGCTGTCAAACCCCTCTCCCATCAGCGCCTTTGCAAGGTCTGTAAGAAGCGCCTTTGACCACTCTTTAAAATTACATTACATTACATTACATGATTATTGCTTTAGGTCCAGCGGACTCTTCCGAGCCAAATTTAATCAGGACCGGACAACCCCCAATCCGCATAAAAGATCTGCTGAAACAACCCTAGATGTAAAACTGAAAGCTCTCCACCAGCCACTCACTTTACAATAAAGACATCCCACACAGGGGACGCTGAGGCTATACTCTAATTTATTGAAACCCCGTTTACAAAAACAAAATAGAATACAAACATCATTATAAATTATCAACAAAACACATACATATAAAATGCCTACATTGCTAAATAATAACATCATAGGAAGCACTAGTGACCACCTGGCAGAAAGCGTCCAATATTCCCAAGCTGATCCAACAGACCTCATACACAAACAAGGAGTCTTGTCCCGGAAGAGTTTTCAAGAAAAAAGGTAGATGACTGGTCTAGTGAAGAAGAAGATAGTATAGCAGATTGATAGAACAGAGCAGGAATGAGAAAGAGCAAATGAGAAAGACAGCGACAGTGGGAATTTAAAGCACTACATTTCCAGAAAGTGGGGATACTATTTATACTGAAACCCCCGGCACCCCAACGGGGGTATCTCTTTAAAATTAAAATCATTCAAAAAAGGATAACCAAAAAAGGCAACTTTGCTCTTGCTGCTTATTCCTGCCAGCCTAGCGCATTCAAACTAAAAGAGAAAATTTGTCTTATTTTTCAATCTATTTTCTATAGTGAACTCAGTTCATAAATTGATCTCCGAATTATTATTATTATTATTATTATTATTGCGAAGCATGGACCCTCACAGCAGATCTCCAACGAAGAATACAAAGCATGGAGATGAGGTGCTACAGAAGACTTCTGGGCATTTCCTATACCCAACACATCACCAACGACGAAGTCCGACAGACCATCACACAAGCCATTGGACAACACGATGACCTGCTAACAGTGGTGAAGAAACGGAAACTTCGGTGGTATGGCCACGTCACCAGATCATCAGGCCTTGCAAAGACTATTCTGCAAGGCACAGTGCAAGGAGGTAGAAGAAGAGGGAGACCGAAAAAGAGGTGGGAGGACAACATTCGAGAATGGACTGGTTTGACACTGAGCGAAGCCATCAGGGCTGCTGAGGACAGAGAAAGATGGAGTATGCTGGTTAAACGATCATCTGTGGTGCCCCTACGACCTTCGGGTTACGGGACAGGATAGGATAGGATAGGATTATTATTATTATTATTATTATTATTATTATTATTATTATTATTATTATTTACTATCTCAATAACGTGTCAATAAAAACAAGACAACAACAGCAACAGCCATTGGCTAGCTAGCCAACATTCTGGAGCTAAAAATAGCAGCTATACAAAAGCCGGTAAGAGACAGAACTAAACAAAAATTTGCTGGAACAAATTTTTGTTATCCTATCCTATCCCGTAACTCAAAAGGTCGTTAAAGCACCACAGATGATCGTTTAACTAGCGCACTCCATCTTTCTCTGTTGTCAGCAGCCCTAATGGCTTCGCTCAGTGTCAAGCCAGTCCATTCTCCAATGTTGTACTCCCACCTCTTTCTCTGTCTCCCTCTTCTTCTGCCTCCTTGCACCATGCCCTGTAAGATGGTTTTTGCACTAGTGACGTGGCCATACCATTGGAGTTTCCGTCTCTTCACCACTGTGAGCAGGTCATCGTGCTGTCCAATGGCTTGTGTGATGATATGTTGGACTTCGTTGTGGTGATGTGCTGGGTATAGGAAATGCCAAGAAGTGCTCTGTAGAACCTCATCTCCATGCTTTGTATTCTTCGTTGTAGATCTGCCGTGAGGGTCCATGTTTCGCATGCGTATAGGAAGATGGAGATGACTAGGGAGCGCATCAGCATTACCTTGGAATGTAGACTGATGGTCTTGTCTTTCCAAATGGGCTTCAACCTTGTCAGGGCAGAAGTTGTTTGTGCAATCTTGGAGAGGACTGCTGTCGGGACCCATTGTCTGATACAATGGCTCCTAAACATTTGAAGCTATGCACTGTGATGAGGGATTGGCCTTGGACTTTGATGTCCATGTTGATGCCTTTGGTGTTGTTGGTAATCATTTTGGTCTTCTCTGCACTTATTTATATTCCATAGGCTCTGGAGATGATGTTCAAGTTCTTGTTCCTCTCCAGCCAATCCATCAATGTCATCCGCAAAACGGAAGTTGGAGATTGCTCTACCCCCTATGCTGACTGTGCCTTCGTGATCTGCAAGGGCATCTGGCATGATGCGCTTTGCTTATAATACTTCTAAAACGGCTAGACCGTTTGATGATATTAGGTAAACGGGTACATCCAAATCATGAGCCCGGTAAAGTGAGAGGGCGAGAAGCTTCGCACGATTCCTAGTTCTCAATTAGTTAAGTATTACTAGTTAGCAATGTAAGCATCTATATATATAAATTGCTTAGCCGGAAGTCCTTCTTCGCCTCTACTATAAAGTTTGTCCCCTATGGACGCTGATCTGGGCAGGTGCCGGGCACTGCTGATCGGCCTGTTGTGTGCTCAAAACCAGCGAAATCGTTATAGCAGACATTTCCTTACCGAACGTTTAACCGTTTCTGAGATAAATAAATAAACAAAATGTCCACAAACTGTAATAGCCTCATTCCGCGCGCTTCCATTAAAAATCAAATTGAGGTTTCAGCATGTTTTCCCATATAGACTAAAAAATTGATTGTTTTTGTACGAAGCATTGATAGCGTAGTTGGTAACACTTTCGCCTAACGTTTAGGGAGACCCAAGTTCGAATCCGACGCGGGCCATATATTTTTTTTTAATTGTTTTTTTTCCCCCACTACAATATGGATATTTTTCTTTTTATTTTAACCTTTTTACCTTTATTATTATTATTATTATTATTATTATTATTATTATTATTATTATTATTATTATTATTATTATTACTATTATTATTATTATTTATAATATTATATCTTATATCAAATTTCCTTTTAAAACCTTGGTGTTTATGCTTTCTATTTGTATTATTCTATATTCAATATTATTATTATTATTATTATTATTATTATTATTATTATTATTATTATTATTATTATTATTATTAATAATATTATTATTATTATCAAGGATCGGGATGGGGTGGTACGTTATTATTATTATTATTATTATTATTATTATTATTATTATTTATAAACTAACAATAATAATTATTATTATTATTATAATTATAATATCTTATATCAAATTTTATTTTAAAACCTTGGTGTTTTTTATGATTTCTATTTGTATTATTCAATATTATTCAATATTATTATTATTATTATTATTATTATTATTATTATTATTATTATTATTATTATTATTATTATTATTATCAAGGATCGGGATGGGGTGGTACGTGTAGGTAAAAGGGGGCTACGGGTAGGTTTAAAGGGGCATGGGTAGGCATAACGGGGATAAGGGTATATATAAGGGGGTATGGTGATGGTCGATTCCTTTCCGTTGGATCTATTTTTGATATGATGATGATGGTCATTGTTGTCAGGGTGGCGACGTGGTGATCGTCCTTAACGCTCATGCAATAGGACGTTAAGCATCGTTTTTCGTTCGTTCGATTCCTTTCATCTATACCTGCGAAACGATCAACCAAGGAGGGTACAGGTAGGTTACAAGGGGGGTACGAAAGGTATCAAGGGGTTATGGGGAGGTATCAAGTGGGTTCGGGGAGGTATCAAGGGGGTATGATGAGGCATCATGGGGGGGGGGGGGACGGGGAGATATCAGAGGGGGGGGGGTATGGTGAGGTATCAAGGATATGGGGAGGTATCATCGTCCAAATGAAACTCGCAGACAACAGTTGTCTCTCTGTCTACATTTTAAACAGCAACCTGTGTACCCTGGCTTGCCAGGGTACAAAAACCACTAGTTTTATATATATGCGTTTCCTTAATATTTTATAATGAAGTTTATATTCTATTTTGTCTTTTTGTAAACGGAATTTCGATAACATTAGAATAAAGCCTCAGCGTCCCCTGCATGGAATGCATTTATTGTAAAGTGCCCGGATGGTGGAGTGCCTTCAGTGTTACCGCTAGAGTTGTTTCAGCAGATCTTTTATATGTATTAGGGGTGATTCCTCTTTCAACTAAGTTGTGGCCCTGATTTTGTGGTCCTGATTCGGTTCTTTGCAGTCCGATGGACCCTTGAAACAATGAATAACTAACGACTGCCAGTAGTGCAGTCGGACCGTCGTATGACTTAAAAACGAGTATATTATGACCGTCGTGCGACGGCGGTAAAACGATGGGTTACTGTGCAGGCTGTCGCACTAATGCTCAGACGGTGGCAGTTTGCCGACTGTCTACGGTACGTGTCAAGCATACTAATCCTAATTTCTGCCTTGGCGACTACGACTATTTTTGCTCCATAAATATAACTATAACTCGAATGTACTTCGTCTACGTCAAGATCGATCGTGATTTATTTTCGTATTAAACTTTAAAGGACAAGAAACATTTTGGGTATCTTTTCAAAGTAAAACTACAGATTGTAAAACAGAAACTATTTCAGCGCTTCAGCATTTGTTTGAACGTTGTCTAGTCCTCAATAAATAATGTGAGGCCAGTTTGTCGACTTTGAATAACTTTCTTCGTTCCTTTGACTTACCTGAAGGTTTATTTGAACCCGAAGAAACTTTGTTATCCTATCCTATCCTATCCCTTAACTCGAAGTTCGTTGGCGCACCACAGATGATCGTTTAACCAGCGTACTCCATCGTCCTCTGGCCTCAGCAACCCTCATGGCATCACTCAGTGTCAAGCCAGTCCATTCTCGAATGTTGTCCTCCCACCTCTTTTTCTGTCTCCCTCTTCTTCTGCCTCCTTGCACCGTGCCTTGCAGGATGGTCTTTGCAAGGCCTCATGCTGTGGTGACGTGGCCATACCATCGGAGTTTCCGTCTCTTCACCACTGTGAGCATGTCATCGTGTTGTGCAATGGCTTGTGTGATGATATGTTGGACTTCGTTGTTGGTGATGTGATGGGTATAGGAAATGCCCAGAAGTCTTCTGTAGTACCTCATCTCCATGCTTTGTATTCTTCGTTGTAGATCTGCTGTGAGGGTTAGTGTAGTAATAACTACTGTGTATTTCAACCACTGCATCCTTGCTAAACATTTTGTTACACGGCAATTATAGTCGATGCTTAAATCTTGTGTAACTCGAATTCGTTATCCAGTCATTCCGTTCACTCAGCAACAAAGCAGGAGAAATCGTTATGAGGTTATAAGATAAGATAAGATAAGATAAGATAAGATAAGAATATTTATTTACCAAGTAAAAACGTTACAAGGATTTTGGTGTGGCATGGCGACAGTGAAATACATCCTTTCTTGCACAGTCATTCATCGTGTCATACACTTCATTGGCCTATAACATGTATACAGCACTAAAGGATAGGTAAACATATTAACATACATCACTCATCAGTCATATAAAGTTATGGAGGCAAACACACCCTGCAGGTAAAACAAAATACAGCATTAAAACAATTTAACAGCATTAAAATGTAAATGTAAAAACAAACAATTAAAACTGTATCCAACTGTATTCAGCAAACAGCATCAACAACTGCATTCACGCTCTTTCAAACACGCATTACACACAAGCAGACAGCAAGCTTCTTATACAGAATCTATCCATAACCCAGAAAAACTCGTAAATGACAAAAGGAATGACATATCAGCCAATAAATAAGACTCGGCACCGGAGTTCTGCATTCATCTTAGGTCATAGTTCGTTTCTATACATCTCGAAGATTCGAACAAATTATTACTATAGTTTAACCGACGGAAACAAATAGACATTACGTAAGGCTCTTACAGCAACGGTATAGATTTAAAAAAAAGTAAAGGCCATTATTGCACGCATCGTGCCTGAATACATTACATCGTGCCTGAATACATTAACCATCTAAAATCAAAGAGGGCATCTCAATTATAATACTTTTAAAATCAATATATTATTGTTCGTTTGCTTTTTCTTTAAATTAAATATTTGTTGTTGTTTAATTTGATTTCAATTACAAGTTTTTGTTAAATTTTTTTTATCAATTGCTGATTCAGCCCAGAGGCTTGAATCTTGATAAGTGTAACTCGAATTAATTTATCCTCTCAGCCTGTTCATTCAACAACAAGGCAAGAGTCGTCGTATGAAGTTTTCCAACTTTATTTAGCAAACATCAACAACTGCATAGAAGCTCGCTTTCCAAAAATCACTACAACAATCATCAAAAATCATCATAAATCACCCGACAAGCAGACAGAGCAATACTTATATAGCTTCTCTGCAATCGAGAAAGAGTTCGAACATTCCAGCATGACGCAATAACCCCCAATCAAAATAAAACTCGCCACCGGAACTATGCACTGTCTTACGTCATGGAACGTATTTTAGATTAGAAGAATCGCTTAGCTATTACCAGACCCTTCTGGATGCTTCGGTCGACAATAACCACGCAATTCCAGAAAAATTCTCAACAATATCGACCGACGAAAATGATCAACACTATACAAAGCTCTTCTAGCAACAGCTCAAAATCAAATCAAAGGTAAATACACGCTATCATTGCATGCTTTGCAAAACAAAATAATCGGGTTTATCGTGCGCGCCTCAATCGTAACACACAGTTATTATTATTATTATTTTTATTTTTGAAGGTCGCTGTTGATGTGCTTGTGTGTGCCTGTGTGTGGGGAGGAGGGGTGTGTGAGAGTGCCAAAAAAAAAAAGAAACAGTACACAACTCCACTCGCATATGGCTTGCCATCTGATTTCATTTTGACGTCAGATTCACTTTAAAGTTCGCTTGCCACACGTCTGATCCCATTGATTTTCACCGAAAGACTAATTTTTACCTGCGTACTTCCTGGTCATTTTGCCTCATCATATCTATTAAAAGAATAAGCCCCTATGGTTTATTTTAAATCCAAACCAGACGCGGGACAGACGACATTTATTTCGTTCTGTTTCCACCGACTATATTAAAGTAATTCTAGGTAGGTCTGAAAATACGAAAGAAAAAAGAATTAGTTACAGAAGGATGTTTAATTTTCCGTCGAACCACATTTTGAAGTTGTGCTACAGTCACTGCATTGAAGGTTTATACTTTCATCCAAAATGAGTCGCGGCGCAGTGTCTCAGATTTTAAAAAATAAATTTTCCTATACTATCCCATCCTATCCCCTAACTCGGATGTCGTAGGCAGTAAGCTATTACAAGAAGACGGAAAGGAAGTCGAAATTATATTTGTGGAAACTTTAGATGACTCCATCCAATACAATTATTGAAGGGTAGGACCATCAGTCTACATTCCAAGGTAAGACTGCTGCGCTCCCTTGTCATCTCCATCTTCTTATATGCTTGCAAAGCATGGACCCTCACAGCAGATCTACAACGAAGAATACAAAGCATGGAGATGAGGTGCTACAGAAAACTTCTGGGCATTTCCTATACCCAACACATCACCAACGACGAAGTCCGACAGACCATCACACAAGCCATTGGACAACACGATGACCTGCTCACAGTGGTAAAGAAACGGAAACTCCGATGGTATGGTCACGTCACCCGATCATCAGGCCTTGCAAAGACCATTCTGCAAGGCACAGTGCAAGGAGATAGAAGAAGAGGGAGACCGAAAAAGAGATGGGAGGCCAACATTCGAGAATGGACTGGCTTGACACTGAGCGAAGCCATCAGGGTTGCTGAGGACAGAGAAAGATGGTGTATGCTGGTTAAACTATCATCTGTGGTGCCCCTACGACCTCAGGGTTACGGGACAGGATAGGATAGGATAGTCCTGTATCTTTTCCTAACATTTCTTCGTCGTAGTCATCGTCCTTTTCCCTTCCTCTTCTCATCATCATCACCAACAGCTGCAACAGCGTCGCCATCTTCGTCGTCGGTATCACAATAGCCCATCATCAATCATCGTCATCCCAATCACCAACCTCGCCACCGTCACAGCAACCGTCACCACCACCACCATAGCCCTTTTTTTTCCTCTTCTCGCGTCTTTCTCAGCCTCTTCTACTCTTTACCCCGTTTACCGACACCGCCATAGATTTATGACAAATAAAATTACTGTTCATCTTTACCATCGTTACATTTAAATAAAAGCCTCCACAATCATGGAAACAACAACAAAAATAATATTAAAATAAAACCACGGAGCTGACACAAAAGTTATTTATTTTTTTATTCCACCGATTTACATATAATCAGGCAACTACACAAGCAGATTAGAAATAACGTGTTCACAATAGGAAATGTCATGAATGAAAAAACAACAACAAAGATCACTAATAGACTACCATTCATCGTCCGTGCTACTATGACGTGCCTCCTGATGGTCAGATGGCTGCATTCTACAGTCGAAACAGAACAACCATCGAGACATCATCTTATCAATTTCCACATGTGTCTTACGTTCTCATTGGTCAAGTAGAGAGTGCATAATTCAATTCAATTCAATTCAATACAACTTTAGTTATCCACATAGGGCAATTACAAGATTTAGAAACAGCTCATATAATTAAAAAAAATAATAAAAAAATAAATTAATTTTTTTTAAAAAAGTTTAAGAACAATGAAATGTAAAACAAGGTATCACATTGTCACACGATTTCATAAGCACGTATACTACCATACAAACATAAACCAAACACACACAAACACTTCATTACATTACATTACATTACATGATTATTGCTTTAGGTCCAGCGGACTCTTCCGAGCCAAATCAGGACCGGACAACCCCTGATCCGCATAAAAGATCTGCTGAAACAACCCTAGTGGTAAAACTGAAAGCTCTCCACCAGCCAGTCACTTTACAATAAAGACATCCCACGCAGGGGACGCTGAGGCTATACTCTAATTTATCGAACCCCCGTTTACAAAAACAAAATAGAATACCAATATCTTTATAAGTTAACAAAACACATACATATAAAATGCCTACATTGCTAAATAATAACATCATAGGAAGCCCTAGTGACCACCTGGCAGAAAGCGTCCAATATTGCCAAGCTGATCCAACAGACCTCACACACAAATAAGGAGTCTTGTACCGGAAGAGGTTTTAAGAAAAAATGTAGGTAACTGGTCTAGTGAAGAAGAAGATAGTATAGTAGATTGATAGAACAGAGCAGGAATGAGAAAGAACAAATGAGAAAAAAAGAACAATATTAAATACACCAAAGCTGTTCATGTGCCTATGTGAAAGACCACTTCACACATTCAAGAACAGAGCAGGAATGAGAAAGAACAAATGAGAAAGACAGCGACAGCGGGACCCCTGTTGGCGTGCCGGGGATTTCAGTATAAATAGTGTCCCCACTTTCTGGAAATTTAGTGCTTTAAATTCCCACTGTCGCTGTCTTTCTCATTTGCTCTTTCTCATTCCTGCTCTGTTCTTGAATGTGTGAAGTGGTCTTTCACATAGGCACATGAACAGCTTTGGTGTATTTAATATTTCAGCAAATTTCCCGTTTAATATTCTTCTGATTTGATGAAATCTTGGCCTTGGACCGTGGAAACACTGAATGCATCTCGTTGGACCTATCTCATGTTCCATGTCAAGATTAAGATGCCGCCTGTGCCATCTTGCTAGTCACACAGCGCATCTGAGCCCGCCGATCCCACGCCCAACGCATGTTCGTCGTAGGACCTTCAGGCTAAGATACTGTACGTACGGAAATAGGTCTACTTTTGTTAAAGTTATCCAAAAGTAGATCAAAGTTTCCACTTTGGGATTGCATGTGGAAAATATGGAGAGTTAAGAATTTATGATGGATGATGGCGATAGTGATGGTTATGATGAAATGTCAACGACGGTGCCAACGATTCTGCTACTGATGATGATGATGATGATGATGATGATGATGATGATCGATGATGATGGCGCTAAGCGATGATGATAATGTGATAATGGTGATGACGAGACAACAGCGATGATGACGATGAGGATGATGATGACGATGACGATGACCCTGACAGCGATGATGATAATGACGAGACGAGAGCTATTATGATGATGATAATGATGATGACGAGACAACAGCGATCATTTTATGATGATGATAATGATGATGACCAGACGACAGCGATGATGACGACGATGATGATGAGGATGGTGTCGATAATAATGACGGCGATGATAGCGGTGATGGCCGCTACAAGAGTCGTTCAGCAACGGAGAACATGATATAGAGGAACTCTCTCTCTTCTCTCGGCACCCCTTGCATGAGGTCGGGGATGGATTTGGGGAGGAAGTAGTGTGGCACCTTCTCTCCCATCAGCATCTTCTTCAGCTGCTGCAGCGACTCTTGGAGGCGTTGACGTCTGAACTCCATCTTCCAACGGTCTACGTCGCCCGTTCGACACATTTCTGGCAGCATCAGGTTCCGGATCTGCCCACATAACACATGCCTCAACATTATGATTGCTGATTGTCTTTCCGTTGGTTTGTGTGTATATCTGTTTGTGTTTGTCTATCTCTGTCTCCGTCAGTATTGCTCCGTCTGTTCGCCTGTTTGAATAGACTATTTGTCTGACCACCAACAACACATGATACGTGAGAGAGATAGAGAGAGACAAGACAGACAGGACAGAGATATAGAGAGAAGACAGAGAGAGACAGAATGAAAGAGAGGAAGAGGCAGAGATAAAGAGATAGAGAAACTCCTCCAACACCAACACACCTGGTAAGTAAGAGATAGAGTGAAAGAGAGAGGGAGAGAGAGAGAGAGAGAGAGAGAGAATGAGAGAGAGAGACAGAGACAGAGAGACAGAGAGAGGGAAAGAGAGAGGGAGAGAGAGAGAGAGAGAGGGGGGGGGAGGACAGTGAGAGAGAGTGGTCAACAAAAACAACAATTAAAACAGATGCTGTACTCTAACGGGTGCAGAGTTCCTTCGAGTGCACATTCACACACACACACACACACACACACACACACACACACACACACACACACACACACACATGCGTGTACGAGGTATAAAATGGGGTAATTTTACCTACTTCGCGCCTCTTAGGCGGCGAATTAGGTCAAGTTTGTTGAAAAACACGGCTAGGATAAGCAATTTTACTCGACGATTAGGGGTAAGGCACACGTCTCGACGATTAGGGTAAGGCACCCCTTCAAGAAAAGGGTTAGGGTCAGGGCTAGTTGCAGCGCTGCAACTAGCCCTGACCCTAACCCTTTTGTGGAACGGGTGCCTTACCCTAATCGTCGAGGCACTGCCTTACCCTAATCGTCGAGGAAAGTTCAAAACTTGACCTAGTTCCTCTCTTATAGGCGCGGAATTAGGTCAAACTTTTTCAGAAAACGGTGCTCTAAAACCTACTTTTTTTGACCTACTTCGCGCTCTATAGCAGAGGAAATTCGAAAACGGGATGGAAGTTCTCCGTCCAGGATAGAGCACTCCCTTGCACTAAAAACACTCCCATGCACTACAACTGCACTCCCATGCACTAAAAGAGCACTCCCGTGTACTTAGAACAAATGAGGAACGGCAGACAAACGGGGAACGACAAAATTACCTCATTTTGTACTAAAAAAGGCAAATTTCGTTCCTCATTCGAGCCGTTTTACAGGTACACACACACACACACACACACACACACACATTTTTGTAAAAACGACATTCTGATGACTGTTGTGAAAAACAACGGATTTTTTTGACACACTTTTCATTTTCGTGACATTATTTTGACATTTTCAAATTTTTGAACCTATCCCTAACCCTAACCCCTAACCCAAACACTAACGCTAACCCTTAACCTAACCCTAAGCCTAAAACAGCTGTAATTCTACCGGAACTCTATTTTGACGTCAAAATAGGGCAGCCTTCCAAAAAAGTCAAAAGAAACCATGTGGAGTTCCATGAGTGTGTCACTGTAACGTCGTTTCTACATGCCCCCCCCCCCCCACACACACACACCCACACCCACACCAACACTTGTAAGAGAGAGACAGAGGGAAACACCGAGAAAGAGAGAGAGGCAGATCAACAACAATTAAACAAATATTTTAAAAAAAATGACGCCGCAATAATTACATCACTCGCATTCCAAACTTAAACCAAATCCCTCCAATAGTTTGTGAGAAAATAGGATTATTATATTTTTTTTTTAAAGCACCCAATTATGACGTCGTCACTACGGTGACATTACCCGACACGTACACCGTTTTTTGTCATCTGGTAGAGTTTAACATTTCTAAACTAAATATCAAATTTTAAAGAAATCCTTCATAGCTTCAAATATTTAGGAGCCATTGTATCAGACAATGGGTCCCGACAGGAAGTCCTCTCCAGGATCGCACAAACAACTGCTGCCCTGACAAGGTTGAAGCCCATTTGGAAAGACAGGACCATCAGTCTACATTCCAAAGTAAGACTGCTGCGCTCCCTTGTCATCTATATCTTCCTATATGCTTGCGAAGCATGGACCCTCACAGCAGACCTCCAACAAAGAATACAAAGCATGGAGATGAGGTGCTACAGAAGACTTCTGGGCATTTCCTATACCCAACACATCACCAACGACGAAGTCCGACAGACCATCACACAAGCCATTGGACAACACGATGACCTGCTAACGGTGGTGAAGAAACGGAAACTCCGATGGTATGGCCACGTCACCAGATCATCAGGCCTTGCAAAGACTATTCTGCAAGGCACAGTGCAAGGAGGTAGAAGAAGAGGGAGACCGAAAAAGAGGTGGGAGGACAACATTCGAGAATGGACTGGTTTGACACTGAGCGAAGCCATCAGGGCTGCTGAGGACAGAGAAAGATGGAGTATGCTGGTTAAACGATCATCTGTGGTGCCCCTACGACCTTCGGGTTACGGGACAGGATAGGATAGGATAGGAAAGAAATCCATTAGTTTTAGAGAAAAGTGCACAAATGTCGCCTCCGGGTCGGACGGACGGACAAAGCCGAAAACAATAGCACCATAGCTTTACAGATCGGGAACTAACAACAACAGCTCCAACAACAACAACAACAACCAACCTGGTAAGTGGAAAATTTTTCAATATCCACGGGTCGAGTCTTTCTCAACCTTTGTGCCGCCCGCTGAAGGTTCTCTCTCACCGGATTCCGCTGCTTCATCCGCGAGTTCTCAAAGCCTTTGATAATTTCCAGCAGTCGCTTCAATATGCGTAGGACCTCCTGCCATACATAATAAACTATTATACATAGGCTAGTCGTCGTCGTCATCTCATCATCATCCATCATCAATCATAATCATCATCATCATCCATCATCATCGTCAATCATCATCATCAATCATCATCATCATCATCATCAACATCATCATCATCATCATCATCACCACCACCCACCACCAACATCACCTTTTTGCAAGTAGGCCTGTTTTCGTTCCCAGTGGGGTCGCGTTCCTTCATGTCGGCGAATTTGGTCAGCTGCTTCTCCGCCATGGAGAAAGACATTCGCCACAGCAAGTGGCTCTCTTTCGCGTTGCTCTCTGCCCGAAACATATTTATTAGCGATTAATAAAGTGACTGGCGTCCGCAAGGCCACCTACGCTAAACAATCTACTAGCAGCATCAATGGCAGCAGCATGCATCAGCAACAACAAGACAAAAAACAGCAACAAACAACAACTACATCAAAATGACCACATAAACAACCATAATCCCAACAGCAGCAGCAACAACCACCACCACTACCACCACTATCATCACCACAAAAACAAACCAACGACGTTTGTAAATGAGACAAAGAGTTTGTGTACAACACGGCAGATAAAGGTGACAGCAATTTGGATATAATCTTTATTAGATTTCATCCCCCTGGGAATGGCAGGAAAGATCTAGTCCCCCTTCTTTGCTGACCATGGGTTGCAGTTGTGGATTGGTGCCATAGATACAGATGGCCATTTCGCTGTTTTAGCAAGTTCGTCAGTGATTCCTCTGGTGTTACGATTGAGACGCGCACGAGAGATCCGGACATTTTATTTTGCAAAGTTTGCAATAACAGAGTGTGTTTACCTTGGATTTGATTTTGCGTTGTTGCTAGAAGTAGGTTTGTATAATGTTGATAATTTTCGTCGGTCGATATTGTTGAGCGATGAAGAACGGCCAGAGAGGACTGGGACCCTTGTGCGTGCTGGCTGTGTTGCGGTAATTCACTGGCACTAACCCGTCTAGGACGAGACCATCAGGTGTTTTAAAGCGCTTGCGATGGAAGTGCATGCGTGCACAGATTAAGCTTCCGTTAATACTGTGGTCCGAAAGGGGTGGCCTTACCTCCTTTGTACAGTTTGGGGGTGACGTGAAAGCCTTTACAGAGGATGCCCGCTGCGTCTGTCATCCAGGTCGCGGGAAGCTTTTTCAACACATCCTCCATCTCCTGCGGTATAACTTGCACAGGCAGCGCGGGCACAAGGTCAAAGCTAATCGGATGTGACCTTCCAGTGGACGCTTCATACAGGATGGCAACTGACGCTGACCCTGACCCTGGCTTGTGCCGGAGATCCACTGAAACCCAGCAGACGATGGGTCACAAACTCCGCCA
Source organism: Oncomelania hupensis (assembly GCA_036898135.1). Classification (NCBI taxonomy): domain Eukaryota; kingdom Metazoa; phylum Mollusca; class Gastropoda; order Littorinimorpha; family Pomatiopsidae; genus Oncomelania; species Oncomelania hupensis. The sequence goes on along the minus strand of CM072511.1, from coordinate 154,095,406 downwards.
CCGTGCACGACGCCCATTTCAATGTGGACCGATCCATCCAATCAATCAAGCAGTCAATCAATAAATCAACCAATTAGTCAATCAATCTTTTAGAATTTATGACGCATCATTTGTTGTGCCTAAAATCACCCACGTGTATACAAAGGTTACGCAGTTTCCGCTGCACCTAAATTTCACCTTAGCTCTACGCAAACCACAGGGACATTAAACTAGTTGGGTGCCTGATTAGCATTATTGGAGTTGGCTGCCTGTATAGACCTAGTTATCCCCCACGAGACTGATTAAACCTGTGTACTATCTACCTTTCCTATGGAGGGTCCCGCTACACAAGCACCCAGCTGGTGAAACACCCCTACAAACTAAGTATCAGAGATCTATCTTTGTAGGCGTTTACCCAGCTGCCTCGGATGCTCAGGTGTAGGCTCCGCTGGGCGTCTCCAAGTGCGGGCACACACACGTTCATGCCCATACAGGCTGTCACATCTTTATTCGGGCAGGGCAGCCTGCTGCAGACCATCTGTTCAATTTGACTGTTCGGCATCCATGATCCGACCCGACCATACCTAAAAACGAGAATCACTAGCCTACAGAGTGGAATCAAACCACTTACCACAAACACGGCGCGGGAGGTTGTCCTTTCTAGGATGGGGTGAATCATGTCGCGAAACAGATCGGAGCGGAGCCGTATAGCGCTGCCTTTCCTCTCACTCATCTTCTCCAGCTCGTCCACCGCCTTCTGCAACAAAGACACTGTGTTTTCTTGACCCTCTCTCGTCTGCCTTTTGAAAATAATGACTGAGCTCATTTATTTATGTAATCCATCTTATTTAGCGCAGTTCCAGCTCAAGAGCTGCTCAAGGCGCTGGTCAATACAGGATCTAACTCAAGCCGCCCCGGCCCGAGGCGCCCACCTGCAACCTTCGGGCGCATAGTCTGATGCCCAGACGACTGAGCACAATCCATCCTAGACGACCGGGGATGGGGAGAAGGGACCTAGTGCGCGCTGTGTATTTGTGTAGCCGGCACACACCCTCTAGGACATGAGCTTCAGAATATTTAAAGTCCATGCGATGGAATGCGTGCGTGCACTGACTAAACCTCGGTTTATACTCTCATCTGCAGAAGTAAAGGCTCAGGGTCATTTTTTAATTGTTTAATTGTTATTTATTTATTCTTTCCCTTTTTTTTCCTTCTTCCTCTTCATTTTTTTTCTTCTTCTTATTTTACTCCAGGCCGTGAATGGGGCTGCAATGTTCACGTGCCGTTGCGGCGACATGGGGAACAGTGAACAGACGATTAAAGAGTTACATAAAATTGCCTCATGAGAGAACACTCTCCCGCCACTATCGAGATGCCAACACAGTTGTCCTGTCTGTTAAGCGAGCATGATCTATCGCTTACACTGTGACCTCCTGCTAACAAATTTAATTTCTTGGAGTTCAGCAGAATTTTACAGGAAATACTACCGATACTAGTGACGTTGCACATTTATTTCATGAGATAAGTATTTGATATACCTTCACGCCAGCGCTCTCCTCTCGCGGCACGTCCTTGACATTCAGCTCCACGAAACAGTAGCCAGGCGGCGCGCCTTCCACATTGATCTTCAGACAGTTCGAGGTCAGGGTGGGCATGTACATCAAATCCATCTCGTCCGCTCGCGTCACCTGAAATCACACACGCGCACGCGCACACACGGACGCACGCACGCACGCATGCACGCGCGCGCACGCACATACACACACAGAGATATCAGTATCCATACAAAGGAAGATAACAGACCAAGAAAACTACAACCAAACACGTTCACCACGCCACGTAAGAGAAAAGTCGGGTAATTAGTTATTCATTGCTTACGGGGTCCAGCGGCCTGAAAAGAGCCGAATCAGGACCACAAAATCCAAGACCATAACTAGGTTTAAAGAGGACTCACCCCTGATCCGTATAAAAGATCAGCTGAAACAACCCTAGTGGTAACACTGAAGGCACTCCAACAGCCGGTCACTTTACAATAAAGTCATCCAACGCTGGAGACGCTGAGGCTATACTCTATTTTATCGAACACTCGTTAATACAAAAACAAAATAGAATATAAACATCATTATAAAATATCAACAAAACATACATATCAAATGCCTACATTGCTAAATAATAATATCATAGAAAGCCAAAGTGACCATTTGGCAGAAGGCGCCCAATATTCCCAAGCTGACCCAACACACCTTATAAAAAAAATGAGGAGTTTTGCAAGAAAACAGGTAGCTGACTGATCTAGCGAAGAAGAAGATAGTATAGTAGATTGATGGAACACAGTAGGAATGAGAAAGAACAAAGGAGAAAGACAGCTTGGAACCTCAAGTTCTGCCTCAACCCCTCTCCACTCAGATCAACTAGATGTAGCCTCCAACCCCGTACTAGGGATGTAATTTCCACTGGGACCATTCAATGAAAGAGAAGAAGGTCTAGATCTCTATCTGACTAGGTTTGAGAGTCTTGCAACTGAGTATAAACTAGATCCCACCCATTGGTCTTTTAAGCTTAGTCAAGGGCTTAGAGGAAAGGCATATGCCATCTACAGTAAGCTACCGACTGACAGAGTGACTATCACAGAGTAAAAGAGGCTCTCCTAACGGGATTCGAACTCACCAGAGAATGCTACCGGCAAAAATTCCGCACCAATCGGAGAATGAAAGGAGAGAGTTACGCGCAGTTCGCGGATCGTTTGTCCACAATGCTGGATAAGTGGATTAGCCAGTCAGCCACGGCTAAGACATATGATGGACTGACCGAACTATTAGTGTGGGAACACCTACGGGAAACCATGACCCCCGAACTGAAAACATTCTCAGTAGAGCAGGGCGCGGAAAGACTGGAGGATCTGGTCAAGGTCGCAGATAGGTACGTGGCCGCCCACGGAGAAGCCAAGGCGAGACCTAAAGCCTAACGGGAAAGAGGCACAGAAACGAAGCCCTCTCCTGGAAGAGCGCACCGCGAATCGGCCGAATCACCCCAGACCTGGGCAAAATAGAGGACCCAACGCGGAATTCGATAAAAGAGGTCCCGCAGAACAGAAACGGTATTGCTCGTTCTGCAACAGAAATAATCACTCCACCGCGGAAAATTTCAAGTTGGCTGTACAACGTAGGGAAGAGCGCGAGAGCCGGCCAGCTCATTGAGTTCTAACTCAAAGCAGCGGTACAAAGCCACACCTCATCGGAAATCACCCATCGGTGACAGACACGGTCAAGGTCAACGGTAAAGAAGCAAACTGTCTGTATGACACAGGTCTATCATACGACGCGATAGTTAGCGAATCTCTTGTACCGCGCGCGGACTTGATGTACAAGACAGTCGAACTACAAGGAGCAGACTTGACGAAACCGACGAGTACTTGCCTAATAGCTTGGATAGAAGTAGAGAGCAGATACGTCACAGGACGAATCCAAGCAGCTGTTTTACAGAAACCCCTGTATGATCTAGAGCTAGGATGTAGGTATGTGTTTTTAGGCACGCCCCCTAAAACTGTAGAGATAGCTGTAGTGCAAACCAGGGCCCAGGCTAAAACCCAACCACCCCAGCCCGAGTTAGCCCCGAATCCAGGACTCGAAGATATCAAAACAGCACAGAAAGAGGACGCCTCGATAGCGAAGTGCTTCCAGAAGCTACCCAAGGCGCACACACCCCCGCACAAAGGAGACTTCTAAATGGAAGATGGAGTTCTACATCGGCAAGGAGATGGAGATCACAATCAACTAGTACTGCCAGCCACCCTTCGAGCCCAAGTACTCGAATTAGGCCACAGCATGCCCCTCAGCGGACACATGGGAATTGGAGTCACAGTACAGAGAATCAGCGCACACTACTATTGGCCAGGAATCACGGAAGAGAACAAGCGGTACGTGAAATCTTGTCACCAGTGTCAACGATATTCCCCGCGCCCTCACACCGTACCAGTCACCTTAGGACCATCAGTAGTAGTCGGCGTACCATTCCAGCAAGTCTCAGTAGACATAGTCGGACCATTGCCACTGACGAAGAAGCGGAACAGATTTCTTCTCACACTCGTCAACGCCTGTTCGATGTGGTGCGAAGCAGTCCCGTTGCCAGCGATCGACACCAGTAAGATTGCAGTTCATCGCCATCTTTACCAGAGTCGGATTCCCGGACAGCATTAGAACGGAAAACGGATCTCAGTTCACCTGCCGCCTGATGCAAGAAGTGTTCGAGTTGATACAAGTTCATCACATTCGCACACCACAGTACCACCCAGCCAGCAACGGACAAGTAGAAAGACTGAATGGAACCCTTCTCACCATCTTCAGGAAAGTCGCCGACGACAACCCGGAAGCGTGGGACACCTACGTGAATGCGGCATTGTTTGCATATCGAGAAACGCCCCATGCAACCACAGGTTACACCCCGTCAACACTGCTTTTCGGCAGACCACTAGCGGGACCGCTAGAAGCCCTACGCAGAAGTTGGACGGAAGCCAAGATAGACGACACACATAGAGGTGCCACCAAGTACGTCGCAGACCTGCAGGAAACCCTCAAAGCAACGTGGAAGAAAGCTGGTGAAGCACTGAAGAAGGCAAGAGCCTGTCAGGCGAAGTACTACAACCGCCACGCGAAGGACCGAGAACTGCAAGTAGGCGATCAAGTGCTACTCTTACTCCCAAGTGGAACCAACAAGCTGAACATCGCTTGGAGAGGACCGTCCCAGGTGACTGCCAAGAAATCCAAGACAGTCTACCAAGTAGAGGTGAACGGGAGAGCCCGATACCACCACATCAATCTCCTCAAGAAATATACAGACCGACCAGCGACCCCCAGCACTCACAACTTGCTAGCCATCGAAATCGCTGAAGAAGGAGAAAGCATGGAGACAAATGCAGTAGAGTATCCCCTGCATTCCAAAGAGACCCACAAAGATGTGATACTCAACGGAGACCTAGCCGCCAAACAGCAGCAGCAAGTACTACAGGTCAGTCGACAACACCAGACTGTGCTCACAGACCGACCAGGGAGGACAGACTTCGTCGAAGTAACCCTAACGGTGACCGACCCAACACCCGTCCGCCAGAAGCTCTACCCGATGCCACTGTCACAGCAGCGAGCCATCAAGGAAGAGTTCGACACTTTACTGGCAGCCGGAATCATCTCAGCGTCTTCTCTCCCCCTACAGCGCAGGCACGGTATTGTTGCGAAAACCCAACGGAGAGCATCGACTGTGCATCGACTTCAGACTTCTGAATGCCGTTACGCAGTTTCAGCCCGAGCCACTCCCGGACCAGACCGATCTATTTGCCAAGCTACAGCGAGCGAAGTACTTCTCGCGCATCGACCTCAGCAAAGGGTACTATCGGATACCAGTACAACCGCAAGTCCGAAAGTACCTAGCGTTTAGCACCATGGAAGGACACTTCGAGTTCAATGTACTTCCATTCGGACTCCACAACGCACTTAGCATCTTTAGCGCCATGATGCGGAAACTCCTGGCACCCCTGAGCGAGCACCTACACTCGTTTATGGACGACATCCTCATAGCTACACCTACGTGGGAGGAACATGTCACTCTCCTACAACGACTCCTCGCCCCCCTCAGGGACACTGGGTTGACGGCAAGACCCACGAAGTGTCAGATTGGATTCACAGAACTAGAATTTCTGGGACACACCATCATTCAAGGAAGCCTGAGACCTGTAGAAAAGACGGTGAGACGTCTGCTCGACGCTCCTACGCCCAAGACCAAAAAGGAAGTGCAGTCGTTTCTAGGGCTCTGCGGCTTCTACCAGAAGTTCATCCCCAACTACAACAGCATCGCCGTGCCACTGACCAACGGAACCCGGAAAATCGCCCCGGACAAAGTCGTTTGGACAGCCGAATGCGAGACAGCATTCCAAACACTCAAGGACAAAATGACATCGGCGCCAGTACTCCACCTACCAGATTTGACACAGCCCTTCGTTCTACGCACCGACACAAGTGACTTAGGCCTCGGAGCAGTACTGCTACAGCGCGACCCCAAGAACACAGAGACGCTATTCCCTGTCGCCTACGCCAGCAGAAAACTGAGACCCGCCGAGACACACTACACCACGTCGGAGAAAGAATGCCTTGAAATAGTCTGGGCCACACAGAAGTTTCAACTCTACCTGTATGGGACCCACTTCACAGTTCAGGTGGACCACCAACCACTATCGTTCCTGGCAGCCTCCAAATCCTTGAACTCTCACCTGATGCGATGGGCACTCACCCTTTAGGCATACTCTTTTCAAATAGAGTACATTCCCGGCAAAGAGAACCACGGAGCCGACTACCTGAGTCGTCATCTCGTGGAGGACACATCAGCTGGCGCACACCCAACACAACTAAGGGCCACAGCACCAGACTTCGTCCCCGCCCAGTAAAACCCTGTCACTAGTGTCCATAGCTACCTGGCATCGCATTGCAGCTCAGGTAGAGCAACTTAGCTAGTTTGTAAATAGGACCCTAGGATAGTGCAGTGTTAAACTAGGCTCTGTAGTAGAAAAAGGTCGAATCCAGTAGTCATCGCCTTTTTTCAGTTGAGGGAGCCTGTAACAAGAGCCGAGATTTAAACACTGCCCTTAAGCTGTTGCCTTGTTTAGTCAGTGTAACACAGTTGTATAGTGACGCCCGCACAGTGTATTGAATCATCGCAGCTTAACGTTAGAGCGCTTCGATTTTACACCCAATTAGATTTTAGAGCCAATCAGAACACAGTTAGATTAGGTAGAACCAGTTCTGCCTGGTTAGGCAGAAGCCAGGTAGAGGGTCATTGTGCGTTCAAACTAGGAGCAGTACACAGTTACGCTCGAACAGAACTCTCTCCACTGACAGACGAGGGAAGCAGGGCTTGTTGAAAATTCGATTCAATCAAGTCAGCCACGGCCTGACATTGTCAAGAAGGTAAATGAACATACTTTTGTTTCATCGTGATGTATTTATATTATTGTTGAATTACTTTTGTGAAATTTGCTATGCTTAGAATGGAATTGTTAGTCCGATGTTGCGTGACCACGTGGAGTATCCGACCACGCGGCGAACACCACCGGCCGACGCCATGTGGCATTACGTACGAACCCACAGTTGTTTAACATATGTGTATGCTTGCAGACCAGTGGCTGTACAAGAGAATATGTATAATATTAATTCTTTCTCTATGTGTATAATTAGCCATGATTTATATTTATGTATGTAGAGGAAATTAGAGTGGAGATTCCAGTGGACCACGGACTTAGCAGAATGTTCGTCGCTTATATATAGAGATGTGGAGCTAATCACTGAGGACTACTTCGGCCTTCAGTGAGACGCTCTGCACACACCTAGTATACAGGGTTGTGCAGAATTTCGTCTCATATATTACAGACGATCAGGCATCGTATCGTGAGCCCAGCTAGGCGAAAGACAACAACAGGTCGTCGCTGAACGTTGGTATGCAGAGGCCTCTAACGCACTGAGCGGAAAGAGCCCACCAGTCTAGCCACAAGGAGAAGACTCCACAACAACGCAGCGCTTCTACCACACAGTTAAGTGCCTATCAAAACAGTGCACTAAAACTGGTATTAAAGGACCACAGTAGTACACTCCATCAGATCTCTGACCATTAGGGCAGAAAGTATCCAGTGGCCGATGAAGAGAAAGTAGCTGCCTAGAACTATCAAAAGCAAACCAGTCTAAGAGACATTTGAACTTTTAAGTTAGTTTCGTACTTCGAAGAGCGTGTATAGAGTAGAGGAAATAAATGTGTGATATTTACTGTTATCAAGTGGCTGGACTACCTATGTTTCATAGCCGTGTGAGAGCTAGTGTGACAGTGATCTTTTACCATTTTTCTATCTATCTCTGTACCCCAGCATAACCACAGACCGAGCTAAACAAATAAATGTATTAAGTGAAGTCACAGGGAGATTACTAGCGATCCCCACCGACTTAAGACGAGTGGGTAATAGCATTCCATTGTGCAGAGCCCAGCAACAATAGACCCACCGTCACAATGACCATCTGTATCCTTGTCAGTAATTCCACAAATATTGTACAAACCATTGGCAGCAGACAAGGGAGTCAGACCTTTCCTATCGTTTCCTCATTCCGCGGAGGATAGCATCTAATAAGGATTTAATCTAAGATGCTATCAATAATTGCAGTCCCCGCTCTTTAGGCGAGCCACCTTTATCACGTGTGTCTTATACAAACCTTCTGCCTTCCTTCACTGACATCAGTTCTTACCTTGGTGCCACCTTTATCACGTGTGTCTTATACAAACCTTCTGCCTTCCTTCACTGACATCAATTCTTACCTTGGTGCCACCTTTATCACGTGTGTCTTATACAAACCTTCTGCCTTCCTTCACTGACATCAGTTCTTACCTTGGTGCCACCTTTATCACGTGTGTCTTATACAAACCTTCTGCCTCCCTTCTCTGACATCAGTTCTTACCTTGGTGCCGTCATACGTAGAACTTGTGTCTTATACAAACCTTCTGCCTCCCTTCACTGACATGAGTTCTTACCTTGGTGCCGTCATACGTAGAACTTGTGTCTTATACAAACCTTCTGCCTTCCTTCACTGACATCAGTTCTTACCTTGGTGCCGTCATACGTAGAACCGGTGTTGAGAAACGACCACTTCCAGCCCGTTTTGTCGTCCAGCAGCTCTACGATCCCTTGGGTGAGTTTTCGGGACACCTCAAACCCTTTGTTCTTCTCTTCATTAGGAACGACCACCTCGGTCTTCAGGAACTGATATAATTCGTTGCGCGGGTCAAAGGAGCTCTGCAGTTCCAGACTTTCCACCAGCTCCAGCACCTCCTGGTCCAGGCCGGCGCGCAAGGAGACCGCGGTCGACGCTGAACTCCTTGACCTGGCGTCATCTTCTTGGCGTCTGCTGGGGCACGGTTGTCGCTCCTTCCTCTTGTGGTCGGCCTCTGAAGCTGCCGCGGCCTTCGCATTATCTTGGTCACTCGCCGAAGCAGGAAGGCGCTTGCCTTTGCTGCGCGGCTGCGGCTTATCGTCCCCTACGGCATTAGCGGCTGGCGTTGCTTGAGCCTGCGCCTGGGTGGGTTCTGCCCCAGATCGTCGCGTAGGCGTTCCTCTTGAAACGCCATCGCCGCGTGCTGCAACAAAGACCACAGGATGCTTTCACTTGCCACTGAGATACACATTAAGGGAAACGATGTGCTTATTTCTTGCACATTACAGAGACCAGTGCCTGATGCCAAAGCGACCTATTATATCTGCTCCACCTAAAATTGTCCATTCCCAAGTCTTTTTCTGCTTCTTCCTCTTGACACAGTAGTTGAGACTCGCCGAGAGTACCTCTCATCTCTCTTAACAGACCTCAATAGATAGGAAGGTCGGTAGGTAGGTAGGTAGGTAGGTAGGTAGGTAGATAGATAGGTAGATAGATAGATAGATAGATAGATAGATAGATAGATAGATAGATAGATAGATAGATAGATAGATAGATAGATAGATAGATAGATAGATAGATAGATAGATAGATAGATAGATAGATAGATAGATAGATAGATAGATAGATAGATAGATAGATAGATAGATAGATCTAGAGTATGTTTATTTATAATCTTAGACCAGGTTTGATTATATTTCTATGGAAAATGTATTTTTTGGATTGTGTGTTTAGTTATTTTTAAGTCTTGATCTATTTTTCTAAGATTTTGTTTACGTCACTGAACAATACGTCGAAGCCGACTTACATCGTGGTTGACTTTCGTCATCTAGAGCTCAGTCCTAGACACATCTACACTACAACTTCTAAAACCAGCTTTTAAAAACAGTTTTAAATTTAGAAGCGTGTTGGTCATCTGGCTGCAGGTTTTCACCTTTATAGTTTTACTACGGTCTCGCTACGATACGCTACACTTTAGCTACGTTTTCATCATTGCAAATAAAACTTTTGGTGACACTAACTGTATACTTTGTTCTTTTGGGCAAAAAGTAAATACGAGTATATCCGAAAATCTGCATTTTCCAACACACACACCCTGCCCCCATCCCCCCTCTTCCCCCAAAAGTTAAATTTTGCGGAGATGTTGTGACCTAATCTCCCAATCTTATCCTAAAGTAAACAAATGGTATTATAGAATAATGGGTCATGATATGAACTATCTGCAAGGCCCCAAAAAAAAAAATCAAAGCGGATCAGCCAATTTTAAGATAAACGCAAAACGTCTTTATAATATAATTGACCTCAACCACGTTGACCTTTGAGAAGGAGCAAAGGTGAAGGACACAAAACACAGTGGTGGTTAAAGTATTTGAATAGAAACAATAACTTAAATCAGTTTAGTTATTTTTCAGATGAATTAAAACATGTGTTTTGAAAGAAAAGTAGAAATCGGAGGGATGGGTGGTCCCGTAAGACCTACTGACCGACAGACGGACCGACACTAAATGATTGGCCATGAGATGATGAAGTGCCAGTATAAAAAAAGATCAAAATCTGTTCAGCGGTTTTCGAGATATATATAGCGAAACGTGTTCAGCAAAGATTTGACCCCAGGAACCTTGACCTTTAAGGTAGAGCAAAAATTACTAGGATGCTACGGGATGCTCGCCACTAGCCGATGGATATGTTCTTACGAAGTTTGAAGAAAATCCGTTGACTGGTTCTTAAGATATGGCGTGCAAGCCAAAGGACCGACTGTCATTGACCGACCAACATTTTGGCTAGTTGTGATTTCCGACTACTTCAAAGTACTTCCTGATAATATCAGAAACGAGGAAGTAGAAAGGCAGGAAGAGAGGAGATGATGGGAAGGAAAGAGAGAAAGAGATAGATTACTGATGAGCACAATGGACAGAGGAAGGACGCGCGGTCTTGCCTTTGCCAGAGCGGCTGGCAGTGGACCCCGAGGTTGGCCGTTGTTGCTCCTGTCTCTTGTGGTCGGCATTTGAGGCTGCCGCGGCCTTCGCTTTGCTTTGGTCATTCGCTGCTGCAGGATGGCTTTTGACTGTCCTACGCGGTTGCGGCTTCTCTTTCTCTCCGGCATTAACGGCTGGCGTTGCTTGAGCCTGCGCCTGAGTGGGCTTCTTTGCCCCAGATCGTCGCGGAGGCGTTCCACTCGAGACGTCATCACCACTCGCTGCAACAAAGATAACGGGAAGCTTTTACTTGCGATTGGGATCACATAAAGGAAAGGATGTGCTTTTTTTAAAATTGCAGACCGACGGAACGGCATTTGGCTCGTTCTGATTCCAGCCTCTTTTAAAACATTTTCATCGAAATATTTGATCTAAAAATACAACAAGATGGCAAGTCATTCAAATGCATTCTCAAACAACCACACACAAAAACGAAAAATAAGCATTATCAAAATGTTCTTGGAGGTTTTATGACTTGACTTTATCTTAATGACTAAAAGGAAACATGGAATAATAGGCCACTATCTCAACTATTTTTTTATTTATTTAATTTAACGTCTATTCACATCTGTGATATTAGACAACATATTAAATTAGAAACAGATTAACTTAACATTAAAATAAAGGAGTGAATATGAACAACAATTAATATAACGACATAATTATATAAAAGAAATCTATTGTTATTGCTTGTTTATGATGTACGAATGAATAAGAAAGCACTATGACAACATATATGCTTATTGCAATCATCGCGGAGAATGCATTTTAAAATATATTAATTGTGAAATACTTACAGATTAATGTATGAATAAAACATAAGTAATGAAAAATATAACTATTTAACCTAATTCTTTGAGCATAAACTTTTTTGATGAAACCTCTGTTAAAACTTAAATTTGAACTCTACGGATCGTTTTGAATAATCAGTATATTTTATAAATTTAATTTCAATGATAAATGGAAAACATGTGAATGATTACCATCTTAAAAAATTATTATTATTATTATTATTATTATTATTATTATTATTATTATTATTATTATTATTATTATAATTATTATTATTATTATTATAAGAATTGACCAATTGGAGAATATATTAGTGCTTTAGATATATTTACATATGATTTTAAGTCTAAGTCTTGAGTGCTATTTAATTTATCATAACTGCTAGGTAAATATTTCTTTATATCTTTACAATGTAATATTAAGTGTGGGATGGTTATATTTTCATTACAAATGCAAGTAATATTTTTACAAAATTTTGTTTTCCAAGAATTTAAATATAATCTAAATGCTAAACTAGAAATATGTCTAGGGACTCCTGATATGCTAATTAAACAGGAATCTGAAATTTCTTTTTTAGTAATATTATTAATTATGCAGTACATTTCTTTAACTGATAATCTAATATGAATTTTCATAGCATTAATATTTTTTGCTCCCTGTTTTGCTGCTCTATCTGCTTCATCATTATGTATTATTCCGCAATGTGATGGCAGCCAACAAAAATTTATATTTATTCCTGTGCTTTTCAAAGAGAGAATGAAATGTTTTATTTCAAATATTATATCATATCTGTCATGATTTTTATTAGAATTTAATGCATATAACACCGATTGTGAATCAACACATATGAGAATACCATACAAAGCAAGTGGTGTATTAATTAATGTATGAAGAGACATTAATATAGCCACCAGCTCTGCAGTGAATACTGAATGATTTTTACCCAAGTAAAAAGATTTTATAATTTTAAGGTCTGGAATTACAAATCCTGCTCCTGCATCTCCTGAAGAAATTACAGACCCATCTGTATAAACTTTTAAATGTCTATAATAGTGTTCATTTATATGTTCTCGGGCCTCTGTAGCTATTAAATAAGGATGTTCATGTTTCTTAAAATTAGTATAATTAATATTATATTGTGCGCTTTCCATTTCCCATATGGGATATGGAGCATTAATGAGTTTTGGCGCAACTTGTTGTGGTAAAATATTTGCATCATTAAAAATATCCTGAGTATATGTTGAAATTGTTTGTAATGAAATTACATCTTTTGTTCTCTTTGGAAAATCAATATCAGATCTAGTATTTAGATCCTCTTGCATATTATTTTCTACTGCATGACTTCTAATTAAATATTTTGCGCATGCAAGTTTTCTATAATCTCCTAAAGATAAAACACCTGCTGCTGCATATGCATCTGTAGTTTTAGTATGAATCGGTACACCAAGTGCTATTTTTATAATCTTACTATCTAAACTTTGTAATTTGTTCAAGTACGTTTTATGTGCAGAAAAGAATGCTTCTTGACCAAAGGATAGTTGAGATCGCACAAGAGAACAAGCTAAATTAATTAACATTTTTGTATCTTGACCCCATGATTTTTTACTTATTACTCTAATAAGATAAAAACTTTTCATCGCCTTTTGTATTAAATAATTGATGTGTCTTTTCCAATTTAATTTTCGTGTGAAATATACACCTAAAAATTTTACTTCTTCTACATATTTAAGTTCTTGTGTTTCAATATAAAATTTAGGAAATATTTTTGGATTCTGACCATTATTAAACAGTAACATGTTTGTCTTTTCACTAGATAGTTCAAGGCCATTATTATTCATAAAAAGTCAAATGTTATTTAGTTCTAATTGATATACCTTTTGTATGTGTTTAATTTCATATAAAGAAGATCTTTTCCTCAAAGATACGTTAGTCCATATTGCGATATCATCTGCATACTGAACAATGTGTATATTTTTACTTAAATTTTTTGGTAAATCATGAATAAGCAGATTAAATAATATAGGTGATATAATCGAGCCTTGTGGAATTCCCATATTTATAAAATGTTTGTTAGAATAAGAATTTCCAACTTTTACAATCATGTTTCTTCCTGTAAGGAATGTTTTAATATATTGATATATGTGGCCTGATAATCCTATGTTTTTAAGCTTATACAATAATCGTTTGTGCCATACTCGATCGTATGCTTTTCGTAAATCAAAAAAGGTTGCTAGTAAACTCTTTCTTTTAGCAAATTGCTTCTTAATATGTGTAGAGAGTTTAACAATGTGATCTACTACAGATCTGCCTTTCTGAAAACCTGCCTGATTAATAGGTATGACATTGTGTTTATTGCAGTAATATGACAGCCTATTGAGAATAATCTTTTCCATTAATTTACTAACATGCGAAGTAAGAGCTATTGGTCTATAATTTGCTGAGTCTCTCCGTGATTTTCCACTTTTTAATATAGGTATAATTATAGATGTTTTCCAAATATTTGGCAGATTTCCTGTTTCCCAGCATTTTTGTATGATTTTATGTAAATAATTTAACCACATGTCTGGAAGATGTTGTAAAAGTGTATAAGAAATCCCGTCACATCCTACAGCAGATTTTTTATTTCCCAAAATTTGTAGCGCTTCTTTAATTTCTGTGAGAGAAATGTCTGCATTAATTACATTGTTATTGAGTTGATCTTCAGGATCTTTATATATATCTGAATTTTCAGCTGTTTCTCTAAATTTAATATTTTTATCTGTTAAATTATGACTGTTACTTTCATTGGAAAACATTTTAGCAAACACTTCAGCTTTACCTTTGCATGAAATGAATTCTTTGTGTTCAACTTTAATTGGACATTGAGGAAGTTGAAAGCCAGTTTTCATTTGTGAAACTTTTTTCCAGATTTTTGAAATGTTATTGTTTTCAGTTATTTCATTATTGCAAAATTTTGTCCAGTATTGTTTTTTTCTAATGCAATAATTTTATTGCAAGCTATTTTAGCCTTTTTCATAATTTGAAAATCTATTTCAGATTTACTTTTACACCATTTTTTATATGTGCTTTTTTATTTTGTACTGCCTTCTCACATTCTTGGTTCCACCAAAGATTTCCTTTATGTTTATTATTTTTATGTTTCTTGATGATAGGAATTGATCCTTTGGCTGCAAAGATGATTGTTTCATTAAATTTTGTAAACATTTTTTCAATATCATCGTCTTTCATGAAATCATTTTCAGAATTTAATAAAAGTGATTGAAATGTTTCCCAGTCTGCACGACCATATGAAAATGTAGGAATATCATCTTCATTCTCATCTACTTCAGGTTTTTCATTTAAAGTTATTATTATTGGTAAATGATCACTACCCAGCGAGTCTTGACCTATATCCCAAATACAGTCATTCTCCAATTCAGGTGAAATTAATGTTAAATCAATAGCATAAGAGTTTTGATTAAAACAGTCAGGAATCCTAGTTGGTCTTCCATCATTTAAAAGAACAAGATTAGAATTTATAATATTGTCTGTAAATTTTATATTAGTATTATGATCCCAGTCTGAGTCCCACACTGGAGAATGAGAGTTGAAGTCTCCTGTAATTATCCATCGTTCATTATTATTAATATTGGTTAACCAGTCACAATTGGTTTCCTTTGGTCCTTTGGGGATGTATGCACACACGATGTTGATATGAAGAGTATTATTGATTTTAATTTTTATCATAGAAGAAAAAGTATCTTTGCCATCATTTGACTCAACTGGAGGTTTGCACGATGTATATTCTAAATCATTTCGGACATATATTGCCGTTTGTATTTTCATATTATTTTTAACATATGGTGTGACTGGAGGAAAATAATATCCATCTATCTTTGGTAATTTATTTCTATTTACTTTTAATGATTGTAATGATAAAACGTGATAAGAATGTAAAATCAAATGCTGATTAAGATATATCATGTTGGCATGAATTGAACGGCAATTCCATTGCAAGACACTAAATCCACTTTTCATTTCAGAGTATCTAAAGTGAAATAGGTACTGTGCTAATATTCATTTCATCAATTTAGCGGACAGCCCACAGTCAAAGTTTTACTGGAGAATACGCAGTAGACATTTGGACAAAACATCCAATCTTTTCGCATTTGGATGTATACAATCTCGATACAATGATCTTATTGCTGCTCCGGATTTAGTGAGGAAACCTGAATCATTGTCAAGGAATTCCGCACCACACCTTTTACAGGCCATACTCAGTGCATCATTTGATGCATCGACCTTTCTTCTTAGAGGACCTCTAGGAGGGATGATTGCAGAGCAGTGAATGACTGCCTTGGGAAATGTTGTTTTAACATTTTGAATCAATTTCATCCAATTTTTCATTGTAATGTTTCTGGTTTTGCAGTTGTTGATTCCAACATGAATAATGCATCGTTCTATAATCTCATTTTGTTCCATAGTGTGATAATTTGAGTGTTCTTGTTTTTATCTCAACTATCTACAAGCAAAAAGGGTCAAACGAGTGATCCTCGGAAGAGTCCGCTGGACCTAAAGCAATAATCATGTAATGTAATGTAAAGGAGTGATCTAACATCCCTAGCAGTACTTAAAGTATCCGGTAGGTAAAAATTATAAATTTTGTTTCAGACAATCATGAAAAAAGTAAAAACTGTGTTTTAACACACACACACACATTCACATCCACACACACGCACGCACACACACATACACACACACCCACGCACACACACACACACGCACACACACACACACACACACACACACGAAATTCGGAGCTACAAACCGACCGACTGACCGACAACCAAACTTACTTAAGGATAGACCATGATTTGAAGTACCTGTTTACTACATCTGAACAAAATCGCTTCAGCTGTTTTTAGGATTTTTTTTTTTAATTTTAATGCTTTATTTTTCATTTTTATCGGGAAATTCTGGGCCGCCTCCCCTGGGGAAGGCGTAGTCGCAGCCTGTGGCGCGCCCAAACCCAACCTACCTAACATTAGTTGTGTATTTTTTGAAATTTTGCTGGGGGAGCAAACCCGGAGAAAACCCCCGAGACGTTGCCCGAGTCGGAGAAACATAACGCCCAGATGCTGGCTCGATCCCACACCTGTGAGGCGCCATTGGTTTCTGACCTGCAGACAAGGCAAGTTAGTCCCGCCTTAGCTCACTTGGCCACGCTCGCTTTTGACATATTGAGCTAAACGTACAGCAAAATGACCCCGGTGACCTGGGCCACTAACCTAACAAGTAATGTTCCAATGAAGTTTGGTCAAAATCCCTTTTGTGGTTCTTGAGATAATAATAATAATAATAATAATAATAATAATAATAATAATAATAATAATAATAATAATAATAATAATAATAATAATAATAATAATAATATAAGGCCAACATTCACAAATCCTCATAGCGCATAATACAACCTTGTTTGATTCAAGTCCACTGCCTTGCTTCTGATTCTCGTCTCCGTTACCGCGTGGTAATGTTTATACTGTTTGGTGCATGTTGAGACTCCATCGTACAGGGGATGATGACAATGATGATGGTGATGATGATGACAATGATGATGATAATGATGATGACGATTATGATGACGATGATGATGATGATGACGATGATGACGATGATGATGACGATGATGATTACGACGACGACCACAGAAAAAAATATCGCTGCGAACACCATGCACCATCACGAAAACTACTCTACCCAACAATACTATCTTCTCCAACCCCCAGCATGGATTGAGGAAACTGGTCGTGCGAAGCACGGCTGCACGACCTGATGGCAGAGCTGACGTCATGCCTTAATAAGACAAAACAGTTATAGATATTACCAAGCCATTTAATAGCGTGAATCACAGTCTACTCTGTCGCACGCTCACCCACTGAGGCATTCACTCAAAGGATAATAAGGGGATCTCTAACTTCCTGCGTGAGCGGAATTGGGCAGTTGTGGTCGATGGTGCCAAATCAGAGCGCATCCCCGTACGACCCGGCGTCTCACAAAGCTCGGTTTAAGGACATGGTTTTGGTCCTTCTCGAAATAAACGGTCAGCTTGACCGGTTTGTCTCGCTCACACGCCTTCTTGACCGAATGATAGCATCCGCTTCTGATCGTCATCAGCCCCCCAGAACGAACTTCGCCACCTTGAACAGTGGGAAAGTGAGTGGGACATGGAGGAAGTATAGAATCAGACCTATTTCCAAGAGCCGCTTCAATCTCTACAACTTAATCTCTCCGCGGTCACATGCTAGAAGAGGCCGAGAATACCAAGTACCTTGATGTGACGATCCAGAAGGTTGTCAAGTTCTCATAACATCTTGGCAATATCACAGCAAAAGCCAATCGATGTTGTTGTTGTTGCATCAATTTTTTATTCATCAGATTAACATAAGTTGTACTGATAAGCCAATCGAACACGTACCTTCCTGCGAAGGATGGCTTTTGACTGTCCTCCGCGGCTGCGGCTTCTCTTTCTCTCCGGCATTAACGGCTGGCGTTGCTTGAGCCTGCGCCTGGGTGGGCTTTGCCCCAGATCGTCGCGGAGGCGTTCCACTCGAGACGTCATCACCACTCGCTGCAACAAAGATAACGGGAAGCTTTTACTTGGGATTGGGATAACATAAAGGAAGCGATGTGCTTTTTTTTAATTGCACACCGACGGAACGGCATTTGGCTCGTTCTGATTCCAGCCTCTTTTAAAACATTCTCAAAAATGTTGCCTTGGGATTCTGATGGTCACTTCCCCATCTGGGGGAGTGAACCATTCAGATCTCCTACAATCACAAAGGGAGATGGGAGTTGGTCCAGTCCGTCATAAGTTCTTTTCTGTTTTTTGAGATTTGTTTAGGGTGTCATTTAAGCGTAGGCTCAACGATGGCAGATATAAATGGTCACCCTAGGAGAGCTGCCATGCTAGGGGAGGGACAATGGATGGTCAGTGACGTCCATAGGCCTTGGGTCGTCCCTCATACCAGTCCCTGCGCACTCGCGATTGTGAAATTTTTAAACAGGCCACAACCATCCAGCCTCTGGCCACGCGGAACCAACGTAAGCTTGCCTGTATGAGGGAAAAATTTGGTGGGAAAGAAGGTATAGAAAAAGACCAGTAAGACAAAAAACAAAAGGGGAAAGCTGCCAAGTTAGTGGAAAGAGTTTTAGGGTGAAATAGAATACAGGTGAAAGGAGTCGAGCCCGCGCTGTTTAGAAAGTGACGCCTGGTCTGTGATGTGAGGTGCTGTGTGACGTATTGTGGTGTCTCTTGGAATCTTCCCCCTCCTCTCCCGCTACCCCCCTTTGCCCCTCCCCCCAGCCTTTTCCCCCACCCCGATTGTGACAAGAGCCTAGCTTTACACAGCACTTTAAGTTCTTGCCTTAGGTAGTCAACTGTAATAAATAATAATAATAATAATGAAGCTGTACATACAACTATATACAACTGTAACCTTAATAGAGTAATGTTAGTCTGCAGCAGACGACAGAAGTCTACTGTAGGCTACACATCTCTGTGCTGACGCTCGCCCAGTAGGTAATGACCTCATCCAGCTTACGTATAGGCAGTAGTCCCGCCTACTCCCGGTAGGTGGCGACTCTTGTCGTTTTAGATTCCTGCTCTTCCTGCTGACCACAGAGATAGAGGATCATGCTCTCTGTTCCACTTGCATAGAGTATATAGCTCCGCTCTAAGAGATCTCTCCACTGATGACTAACAACAGGAACTGGTGAAATTCTATTCAACCTAGTTAGCCACAGCCTGACATTGTCAAAAAGGTAAATGAACAAATCTCTTGTTTCATCGTGATGTATTGATATTATTGTTGAATTATGTTTGTGAAATTTGCCAGGTTTGAATTGTGATGGTTAGTTAAACTTTGCGTGACCACGTGGCGAACACGACCGGGTCGACGCCATGACGTAGTCTCTACGGACCCACTGTTGTTTAGCCTATATGTGTTCTTGCAGACCAGTGGCTGTACCGGAGAATGTGTATAATATTAATTATTTCTCTATGTGTGCATTTAGCCATGACTTATATTTATATATGTATAGGAATTAGAGTTGAGATTCCAGTGGACCATATATATATGGAGCTAATCACTGAGGGCTATGTCTGCCTTCAATGAGACGCTCTGCACAAACCTAGTGTACACAGAGTTGCAGAAATTTGTCTCATATTTTGCAGAGACGAGCAGGCATCGTGGGCCCGACAAGAAGCAAGACAAGTAAAAGTCTTCACTGACATTCGGCCTGTATTGGCATCTCAAGCACTGCGCGACGAGAGCCCACCAGTCTGTCAACAAGGAGAAGAATCCAGAACAACACAGCTCATCAAAAAAGCAACCACAACACAGCTCATCGAATCAAACGTTAAGTGGGGATTGGTACAAGTGCACCAGACGTGTTAGCAAAAAGGACATCACTAGTCCACCTTTCCAGAAGACTGACCCGTTGGGCAGAACGCAACAGTAGCCTGATGAAGACACAGTAGCTTCATAGAATTATCAAGGAGCGAACCATTCAAAGAGACATTTGAACTTTTAAGTTAGTATCATAATCAGCAGATCTTGTATAGAGTAGAGGAAATAAATGTGTGATATTTACTGTTAACAAGTGGCTGGACTACCTATGTTTCATAGCTGTGTGAGAGCTAGTGTGACAGTGATCTTTTACCATTTTTCTTTCTGTCTCTATAAACCCAGCCTAAACACAGACCGAGCTAAACTTATAAATGTATTAAGTTGAGTCACAGGGAGATTTACTAGCGATCCCCATCGACGATAGACGATTGGGTAATAGCATTCCATTGTGCAGAGCCCAGCAACAATAGACCCACCGGCACACCTATAGCAGGGAGACAGTGACTGGATCGTGGACACTGACGGTTGACAAACTCAGTATATAGGGTATGTGTGGTCAATATTAATTGGAGTCCGGATGCATTGTAAATATTAATTATTTTATCTGGAGTGAATGAGAATGTGAAAGAGGGTGCATGACGCTTGGCAGTGGCAAAATTGGAGATCCCGTATGCGACTCGCGCAGGGTTGATAGTCTTTACTTTTTTTCTTTAAAGAAATTAATTTTCTTTAATTTGAGTAAAACATTAAAAAAAGAAATTGTCTTTAATTTTTTTTGAAAATTAAAGAAATAAATTGTCTTTATTTTTTTTAAAGAAATGAATTTGCGTTAAATACATGAATGATTATTTATTGCTCAGCTCAGACCAAAAAAAGTGGTATGCAGTTTTAAAAAATTACATACAACTTCTGTTAGAACCCATGTAATCTATGAACACACTGAAAAAAAAATCAAGAATAAATAATGTGATTTGATTTGACAAGATAGTGGAAAGAGTTTTAGGGTGATATTAACAACAATAATAGAAATATTAGACTATTTTGTTTTCTAATCTGTTCCTGCAACACTCATTCACACCCCTTCCAAGCATTTTAACCCACGCACACCAACGAGACAAAGAAATTAAGCTAAGCATTCAAATACAGCAGCTAGAATAAAAAGAATCTAAATTTTAAAATGAGCATCTCGGCTGACTTTTTTCCAACAAAGTCGTAGTATTCCATAAATGCTTCAAAACAATTTGGCAAACTTTCATGACTCGAATCACTGCAGGAAGCCATCTTCTTTTCACGATCTTAAAAATTAATATGAAATAATGCAGGGTAGGCTAACGGCAATGACTACATAGGCTAATCCAAACCGCCTCAAACTGGCTGCAACTGGGTCAAACCGGCTTCGCGCATAGGCACCTGTTGTTCGTGGCAGAAAATCAAACTAAAGTAACGAAATTTTTAACGAAAGAAATCGATAATCGTTACTTTTATTTTTTTAATTCGTAGAATTTTCTGTAACGTTTTAAAAACATTACCGCGTTACATTCTCTTTAACCAAACATTTAATTCGCCAAATAGTTAAATCGTTAAATCTTCCAACCCTGGTCTCGTGTCGTGTGCGTTGTGTTGTGTACCATTCACTGGCGGTCGCCGCATGAAGATGAGGACCTGTTTAAGTGTTTCGGTGTTTAATTTTATTTTTGTTTCAAATGTTCTTCTTTTGTGCAATCTGGAAATTAAAAGAATATTTGAAGCTAAGGCCCGCACGTATAGCCCGGGATCTCTTGACTTGTCCGTTCCAAAAAGATGGCAGTTGGGGAAGAGGCGAAGTACGGACGAGTTCAGAGGTCACTATCCTAAGTGCCGAAAATAAAATTGGCGAGGGTAGACCGCCTAGCAGTGGTACTTTTATTTCAATGATTTAAAGATTCCGATTGTTCTGTTTTGGTTGTGATGTGACCATCAGTTTACACTTCTTCCTTTATGCTTGCAAAACATGGACCCTTACAGCAGATCTACAACGAAGAATACAAAGCATTGAAATGAGGTCTACAGAAGACTTCTGGGCATTTCCTATACGCAGCACATCACCAACAACGAAGTCCGACAGACCATCACACAAGCCATTGGATAACATGATGGCATGCTCACAGTGGTCAAGAAACGGAAACTCCGATGGTATGGCCACGTCACCATTGCATAAGGCCTTGCAAAGACCATCCTGCAAGGCACGGTGGAATGAGGCAGAAGAAGAGGGAGGCAGAAAAGAGGTGGGAGGCAAAATTCGGGAATGGACTGGCTTGACATTGAGCGAAGCCATGAGGGTTGCTGAGGACAGAGAAAGATGGAGTACGCTGGTTAAACGATCGTCACAGTATGGCTGTCTACTAGCGCCCAAACCTGATAATTACAGATATCATGGGACAATTACAATTATCCAGGGTTAATTACAATTATCATTGCAAAATTACAAATATCTTCGCGTGATCATGTTTAATATTCAGTTTTGGCTCTAGCTGCAGGCCGCCTCGAAATGCGCCAAAACCGAAAGTTGTAATTATCAAATAATATTTACGATTTTCACTTGATAATTACAATTTTTACGTGACCATGCTTATTTCCGGCTGAGGCGGCTTACTAGCGCGAAAACTTGCTTTTACAGGAATCAGTGATATGGTAATTAACACGTATACTGTGTAATTCACATATATGACGGCCTACTAGCGCCAAAATCTGAGACTTACAAATATCATGGGATAATTACAAATATGAACGACATATTTACAATTAACACGTAAAACTTTAATTATCAAGTGAACATTAACATTTTCGGTTTTGGCGCATTTCCAGAAGGATTGCTAGAGCCAAAACTGAAAATAAAACATGATTACGCAAAGATATTTGTAATTTTTGAATGATAATTTTAACTATCTCTTGAAAATTGTAATTATCCCATGATATAAATAATGATCTCATAATATTTGTAATTATCAGGTTTTGTCGCTAGCGTGGCAAATGCTGATAATTATTAATTAACACTGTGGATTACAGATATCTCTGTAAATTAAACAGAACACGTGTTAATTTTAATTATTTCGTTATACTGATAACTCTGGGTTTTGGCTCTAGTACGCCGTCATACCACAGGGCTAAGATAACAGAAAGCTTCCAATAACGATAACAGAAAGCTTCCGATAACCCCCTTATCGTAAAATCCAAGAACCACGGATAGGCGCTATCGGTAATACTGTCGTACGATAAAGCTGATGGTGCCTATCCGTACTCATAGCCACTGATCTCGGTACGATAACTTCGATTTCAAGATGGCGGCCTTCATTTCTGATATGCTAAAAAGGGTGAAGATCGGTGACCACAGTAGCAGTGGAGGGACAGAAACACAGCCTAAAACAATTTATTACTTGCCACAATCGCAATGATATCCACTGTGGTGTTCACCAACAAGGACGGCGGGAAGAGTTCACTGAAAAACAGTGTTGATGTGTATTGTAGGACAGGACATCGCCGTTTTAAAGGTGTGTGCTCGATAAACGCGGTTTGATTGGTCATTATGTCAGCTGATTAGCTAAAAAAAAAAAAAACGCGGCTTGATTGGTCATTATGTCAGCTGATTAGCTAAAAGATTAGGGGCCATATTCATGAAGCCTCCAATAAGGGATTTGTCGGCCCGATAAACAGAAAGCTTCCGTGGAATTCATGGCAGTCATACAATAAAATTAGAGGTGCCTATCCGTAGCAATAACCACTGTTCTTGGTACAATAACTTTGATTTCAAGATGGCAGCCTTCATTCTGATATGAAGGTCGGCGACAATAGTAGCTTGGAAGGACAGAAACACAGCCTAAAACAATTTATTTCTTGATTATCTAAAAGATTAGATCTGTTCGGGAATAAAAGAAGCAAATCTACTAGGCACAGAATTTTAGTAGTCAAATGTTAAAGGGATCGCATGGGAACCACGCTTCCATGGTATGAAGTTTCGTGGGATAATTCAGTGTTCAGCGCAAGTGCAGATGGACTTGAAACTTGGGGCTTTCCTTCAACTAAAAATAACTACCCCGCTAGCTGATTGATTGATTGATTTATTGTTGCTTTAGGTCCAGCGGACTCTTCCGAGCCAAATCAGGACCGGACAACCCCCGATCCGCATGAAAGATCTGCTGAAACAACCCCAGTGGGAAAATTGAATGCCCTCCACCGGCCAGTCACTTTACAATAAAGACATCCCACGCGGGGGACGGCTGAGGGTTGACCTCAACTACGCGAACACCCCGGTTACAAAAACAAAACAGAATACAAACATCATTATAAATCATCAACGAAACACACACATATAAAATGCCTATAGTGCTAAACAGTACAATCATAGGAAGCCCTAGTGACCACCCGGCAGAAAGCGTCCAACACTCCCAAGCCGATCCAACAGACCTCACACACAAACAAGGAGCCCCGTCCAGGAAGAGTTTTCAAGAAAAAAGGTAGGTCATTGATCTAGCGAAGAAGAAGATAGTATAGCAGAGTGAAGGACAGAACAGAGAATAGGAAAGAGCAAATGAGGAAGACAGCGACAGTGGGAATCTAAAGCACTAAACTTCCATAAAGTGGGGACACTATTTATACCGAAAACCCCCGGCACTCCAACGGGGGTACTGTTGCCGCAGTGAATCTGTCTTGCCTATAAAGGAAAGACAGGTTTTCAACTGTGGCTTTCACTGTTCCCTTTATAGGTTTGAACAATCTACAGTGGCAAGATTGCTCATGACCCCAAGGGGTACCCCGCTAGCTATCGGTGAGACTGTCCGGTGCTTGTGAAAGGCAGCAGACGACAAAAATGATCGGACCGAGAGCTATCAAACCCCGCGAGGCTCTTGTCGTACTTTACGCCCCCTACAATCAGTTAACGTTGTTTGCACAGACGATTTAATAAAATATTATTGTCACTGCCTCTGTTTTTGGAATTAAAGGGACTCACTTTGACCACGCCCTCTCGATAGACCCTTTTAAAATTCACTATGAGTGTTACCATACTGAAAAAAGCTTACCAAAAACAAAAAACAAAATAAATGCCGTAGTTTTTGTGCTTATTAACCCTATCCTATACAAACCCGTAACTCGAAAGTAGTTCCTATCCTATCCCATAACTCAAAGATCGTTGGGGCACCACAGATATCGTTAAACAAGCGTACTCCATCTTTCTCTGTTCTCAGCAACCCTCATGGCTTCGTTCAGTGTCAAACCAGTCCATTCTCGAATGTTGTATTCCCACCTCTTTTTCTGTCTCCTTCTTCTTCTGTCTCCTTGCACCGTGCCTTGCAGGGTGGTTTTTGCAAGGTCCGATGCTCTAGAGCCGTTTCCAAAACCATCGGAGTTTTCGTTTCTTCACAACTGTGAGCATGTCATCGTGTTGTCCAATGGCTTGTGTGATGGTCTGTCGGACTTCGTTGTTGGTGATGTGCTGGGTATAAGAAATGCCCAAAAGTCTTCTATAGCACCTCAGCTCCATGCTTTGTATTCTTCGTTGTAGATCTCCTGTGAGGGTCAATTTTTCGCAAGCGTATAGGAAGATGGAGATGACAAGGGAGCGCAGCAGCCTTATCTTGGAATGTAGTCTTTCCAAATGGGCTTCAGTCTTGTCAGGGCAGCAGTTGTTTGTGCGATACTGGAGAGGACTTCCTATCGGGACCCATTGTCTGATTGGCTCCTAAATATTTGAAGCTATACACTGCGTTGAAGGATTGCCCTTGCACTTTGATGTCCGTGTTGATGCCACTGGTGTTGTTGGTCATCATTTTGGTCTTCTCTGCACTTATTTCCCTTCCATAGGCTGTGGAGGTGGTGTCAAGCCTCTGTACCAGCTGTTCAAGTTCTTGTTCCTCTCCGCCAATCCATCAATGTCATCCGCAAAACTGAGGTTGGAGATTGCCCTAACCTCTATGCTGACTCGGTCTTCGTGATCTACAAAGGCATCTGACATGATACGCTCTATGAAGATTTGAAGAGTGTTGGGGAGAGATTAGGCATCCTTGACGCACGCCGATTGTTGTTCTGAACCAGTTCCCGATGGCGCTGTTGTGGAGGACTGCACTGGTAGCCTTATCATACAGGTTTTTTGATGACTTCAATAATGTTAGGGCTGATGTTGTACACTCTCATGGTTGTCCACATGTTGTCATCGACTTTCATATGAGAATGAAGGCTGCTATCTTGAAATGAAAGCTATCGTACCGCCGAAAGTGATTATGGGCACGAATAGGCACCTTTAACTTTATCGTACGACAGCGCATGAATTCCACGATAGGTCGTTAGAGGGTTATCGGAAGCTTCCTGTTTACCGGACTGACAAAACCCTTATCGGAGGCTTCATGAATATGGCCCTCGGAGTCTGATAGCTCTCGGTTCCATCATTCTTGTCGTCCGCTGCAACCAACAGCCTAACCCATAGATAGCAGGGGTAGTTATTTTCAGTTGAAGGTAATCCCCAAGTTTCCTGTCCATTTGCATTGGCGCGGCATGCTGAATTATCCCCAGCAATTCTAGTGCAACCGTTGAGTGCTTTTATGACTTCTTCAAGCTTTCTTACGGTCCTTGTAAGTGCATGTGCACATGTTTTTTTTATTGTTTATATGTTCATCATATATAATCTGATCACTTTGTATTTTTGTCCTATCCTATCCTATCCCGTAACTCGAAGGTCGTAGGGGCACCACAGATTATCTTTAACCAGCGTACTCCACCTTTCTCTGTCCTCAGCAACCCTGATGGCTTTGCCCAATGTCAAGCCAGTCCATTCTCGAATGTTGTCCTCCCATTTCTTTTTTATGTCTCCCTCTTCTTCTGCCTTTTTGCACCGTGCCTTGTATGATGGTCTTTGCAGGGCCTGATGCTCTGGTGATGTGGCCATACCATCGGAGTTTCCGTTTCTTCATCACTGTGAGCATGTCATCGTGTTGTCCAATGGATTGTTTGATGATCTTTTGTACATCGTTGTTGGTGATGTTGTGGGTATTTGAAATACCAAGAAGTTTTCTGTAGCACCTCATCTCCATGCTTTTTAGTCTTCGTTGTAGATCTACTATGAGGGTCCATGTTTCGCAAGCGTATAGGAAGATGGAGATGACAAGGGAGCGCAGCAGCCTTACATGTACCTTGGACTGTTGACTGATGGTCCTGTCTTTCCAAATGGGGTTCAACCTTGTCAGGGCGCAGTTGTTTGTGCGATCCTGGAGAGGACTTCCTGTCAGGACCCATTGTCTGATACAATGGCTCCTAATTATTTGAAGCTATGCACTGTGTTGAGGGATTGGCCTTGGGCTTTGATGACTTCAATAATTTTAGGGCTGATGTTGTATACTGTCATGGATGCCAACAGAGCTGCATGCCGGCCTCGGTCAAATGCTTTCTTGAAGTCTACAAAGACGTGATATAGATGTTATTGGTGCTGTAGGTATTTCCCGCAGATTATTCTGAGGTTGAAAATATGTTCAGTGGTACTTCACCCTGCCCTGAATCCTGCTTCTTCTTCAGCTATGATTTGTTTAGCTTGGGGTTTCAACCCGTTGAGTATTATTTTCACGAGGACCTTGCTGGGATGGCTGATGAGGCTGATGGTGCCGTGATTTTCACACTTCTGACGGTTATCCTTTTTGGGGAGAGTGATGACAAGCGACTGGGTCCATGATGTAGGCCACTCCCCACTCTGCCAGATCTTGTTACAGACAATAGTGATGGCGTCAATCATCGCTTCTCCTCCTGCTTGAAGCAATTCCGCGGGTATGTTGTCCACTTCCGCTGACTTCCCCTACTTCAGTGATCGCACTGCTGCATCAACTTCTTCTCGGAGAATTGGGAGGATTTTTTCCTCTTCTCTGTTCTGGAGACATGCTAAAACTGATGGGTCTCCGTTTGGTGTGTGGTTGTAAAGGTCAGAGCAGTACCCTGTCCATCCATCCAAGACTTCTTGTTTTTCTGTAAAGCATATGCCAGACTTGCTTTGGATCATGGAGACCTTGGGATGTTTAACACTGTTACACTGGTTGTTGGTTTTTATCAGTAGTTGATTCAGCCCCGATGCTTGAAATCTGATAAGTGTAACTCAGATTCCTTTATCCACGCAGCCTGCTCACTCAACAACAAGGCACGGAGTCGTCGTATGTAGTTTTCGAACTTTATTCAGCGTACATCAACAACTGCATACAATCGCTTTTTCCACTTTCAACTTTTCACAACTTTCCACTTTACAATTCTCTCTCTTTTTAAAACAGTGCGGTACATATATAGTCTCTCTATACTACAGAAAAATTTAGGACACTCCAGCGTGACGCACCACAACCAATCAAAATTAACTTCGTCATCACTGTCTCACGTCATACAACCTTATTTGGGATGGAAGCGTCTCGTGGTTACCACTAGATTTATCCACACGCTTCGATCGATCGTAAACAATCAACTCTAGAAAATTCTCAAATAATATCGACCAACTAAAATTACCAACATTATACAAAGCTTCTTCTAACAACAACGCAAAATCAAATCAAAGATAAATACACTCTAATATTGCATGCTTTGCAAAATAAAACGATCGGATCTATCGTGCGCGTTTCAACGTAACAAACACTAAATATAAATAATAAATAAATTAATGAAATTAATTAATACTTTAAATAGCGTTAAAATATTAAAAAGAAGATATAGAAGATCAACAATAGCAACAATAACAACAACAACAACAACAACAACAAGTACAAAATTAATTAATACTTTAAACAGCGTTAAAAAAAATGTGTTAAAGCTCATTGAAAAATATCTGCTTACCAGAATTTGACTCTTTTCTTTTAGGACCGGTACGTGGGGATTTTTCCGACATGTCGCTGGCTTCTTCTTCTTCTTCTTCTTCTTCTTCTTCTTCTTCTTCTTCTTCTTCTTCTTCTGCTTCTTCTTCTTCTGTCAAAGAAAAAAAGAAATAAAAAACGTGAATTATGAAAGTAATAATTAAAATAATATAGTATGGAATAAATAAATAAATGTAGTGTACTCGTCAAACAAACAAGACAAATAGTATACCAAAACAAGACAACAAGCCGCTCATACGTATTTCCAGTGTGTATTTGAGAGAGAGAGAGAGAGAGAGAGAGAGAGAGAGGGGGGGGGTGTGGTGTGTGTCTTCCATGCTCATCAAAATCAGATCCGTATCGCAAACGTGATTGATCTTGCAAAAAATAATGCATGTTTATTTAAATAAAAATCATTGTTACAACTCAAAATTAGACAGCGGTTAACTCTCGCATCAGTTAGGGGGGGAAACAGTCTCCGCTACATTGTCTAATCCTTTTTGGCGACGTCATCACAGTGACGTCATAATTGTGTGTAAGGGGTGGTTGGGTGTGTAGTTGTGTGGGTGTGTGTGTGTTTGTGTGGCTATTTTTATTTTAAAAAAAAAAAACTTCAGACAATGCAGGTTTTTTTGCGTGCTTACCGAATCCTATCCTATCCTATCGGTATCCTATCCTATCCCGTAACTCTGAGGTTTTTGGGGCACCACAGACGATCGTTTAACCAGCATAGGCTACTCCATCTTTCTCTGTCCTCAGCAACCCCGATGGTTTCGCTCAATGTCAAGCCAGTCCATTCTCGAATGTTGTCTTCCCACCTCTTTTTCGGTCTACCTCTTCTTCTACCTCTTTGCAAGGCCTGATGATCTGGTGACGTGGCCATACCATCGGCGTTTCCGTTTCTATCAAATAAACTCTCTCTCTCTCTCTCTCTCTCTCTCTCTCTCTCTCTCTCTCTCTCTCTCTCTCTCTCTCTCTCTCTCTCTCTCTCTCTCTCTCTCTCTCTCTCTCTCTCTCTTTCTCTGTCATCGTCCGAAAAGTTGGGAGATGAAGTGAGGAGAGAGAGAGGGGGAAGGTAAATTGGGGGAGGGGAGTAAAGAGGCAAAAAATAAACGATTTCTCCTGCCTTCCGACGCCTCGGCTATTTTAATGGCTTTAAATGATTTAATATTTTCCACTAAACCATTCTTTCCAATATTGTTTTGTGTGGGCTCAAAATTAGTTTTATATGCATTACAAACATTAAATATGAAAGTACCAGGAGAACTTATATGTGATATTGTACATCTGATTAATGAACTAATACTTAGGGGAACTAGAATACGTTTCTGTTGGATACCATTTCTTTGCGGATTATTACACAATGAATGGGCTGATCGAACTTTTGAAAAATATATGTCTAGTGTCGTATAACATCACCGATAGCGACTCTATTATGAAAACTAGTAAATGTTTTAAAAAGGGTTGTGAATCATTCTTATTCTTCTTCTTCTTCTTCTTCTTCTTCTTCTTCTTCTTCTTCTTCTTATTATTATTATTATTATTATTATTATTATTATTATTATTATTATTATTATTATTATTATTATTATTTTATTCAGTTAGTCGTTGTTTGATGTTTTGTCTTGGAGGAAAGAATTGGATTTTTTTTGGGGGTGGGGGAAGGAGGGGGGACGGGGGAGTGGATGAGGGAGGGTGGGGGAACAGGGGGGAGGGAGCGAGGTAAATAAATTTAAAAAAAAACCCCAAAAAACAACAACATAATGTTCGTAATTATCGCGTGCGTCTCAATCGTAACAGCCTCTCAAACAAAGAATAATTAATTACTTACTTGTAGCGTTCGAAAACAAGGCTGCGATGAAGTACAAATGTCCGCGAAGGACGTAGCAAATGCACAAAATACACCCTGTAAATCTTATCGAAATTTAAACCAAGGCAATTATGTCTACTCTCACGCGAACTGTTATGAGTCTGGTGAAAATAATAATTATAGGCTATAAATAATGTCGCGATGTTGCACGACACAGTTTTAAGTCTACCGTTGTCAAACAGGAAAGAAGATACGACTGCGATCACTCCCCTTTATAACACGAGGCTACCCCGATGCTTATTAGCGTCAGCAGGCCTATTAACGGTCCCTAATGAAGTCAATGAGACCACAGTGGCTCGAAACCGAAAATAGATGGAGGTGTTTACGGAAAGTAGACTGCTTGATTTTCATTGGAGAAATGTCATCCTGTTCTCAAGTTCAAGTTCCTGTTCTCAAGCTCTATACACATAACCGGTTCCCTTGACTTCTGCAGTTGTTGGTGGTTTTGAGGAATGTCAGGTTTTCGATACAACATTTTATCATGGAAATCTATGGTTCACAACAGGAAAATGAAAATACCTGAATTCGTACCAGCAGATCCAGATACTTTCAGTGAATGTTACAAGCCAAATGTAGATTCAGCCCCAATGCTTGAATCTGTGTAACGTACTGTCGAGTTTGTATCCCCGCAGCCCGTTTACTCACAAACAAAGCAGAGCGGTTGTTACACGTTATTTATCAATAGTTGATTCAGCCCCGATGCTTGAATCTTAATAAGTGTAACCCGAATTCGTTTATCCACGCAGCCTGTTCACTCAGTAACAAGACAGGAGTCGTCGTGTAAAGTTTTCAAACTTTATTCAGCAAACATTAGCAACTGCATACAAGATCGCTTTCCGAAAATCACTACATAAATCATACTTACAGGCAGACAGTGCATTACTTATATAGCCTCTCTGCAATCGAGAAAAAATTCGCACATTCCAGAATGACGAGATAACACCCAATCAAAATAAAATTAGTCACCGAAACCATGCACTGTCTTATGTCACAGAATGTTTACAAATCCACATAATTCGACCTGACAAGTTTGAAGCCCATTTGGAAAGACAGGACTATCAGTCTACATTCCAAAGTGAGACTCCCTTGTCATCTCCATCTTCCTTTACGCTTGCGAAACATGAACCCTCACAGCAGATATACAACGAAGAATACAAAGCATGGAGAAGAGGTGCTACAGAAGATTTCTGGGCATTTTCTATACCAAGCACATCACCAACGCCGAAGTCCGACAGACCATCACACAAACCATTGTACCACACGATGACATGCTCACAGTGTTGAAGAAACGGAAACTCCGATGGTATGGCCACGTCACCATTGCATAAGGCCTTGCAAAGACCATCCTGCAAGGCACGGTGCAAGGAGGCAGAAGAAGAGGGAGACAGGAAAAAGGTTGGAGGCCAACATTCGAGAATGGACTGGTTTGACACTGAGCAAAGCCATGAAGGTTGCTGAGGACAGAGAAAGATGGAGTACGCTGGTTAAACGATCATTTGTGGCGCCCCAACGACCTTCGAGTTACGGGATAGGATAGGATTATTCGACCAGCTTTTTTCCCGTAATATCTGGAAAATTCGGTCGATAATAAACATGTAATTCCAGAAAATTCTCAACAATATCGACCAATGAAAATTATCAACATTATACAAAGATTCTTTTAGCAAAAGCGCAAAAATCTCATCAAAGGTAAATACACGCTATCATTGCATGCTTTGCACAACAAAATGATCGGATCTATCGTGTGCGTCTCAATCGTAACAGCCGTCCTTTTATATATAGTTTCTCCAACTTCATTCAGCAAATGCAAGCTGGCTGACCCATTTCGCCTTTCAGCGCTTCCTCCTTGACGGTCCCAAATCTTTTCATACAACCTTTAAAAAAACAACGGTTTAATAAAATCGAGTAACATTCCGCTTCACGTTGAGGTAAAGAACTATGTTAATAATAATAATAATAATAATAATAATAATAATAATAATAATAATAATAATAATAATAATAATAATAATAATAATAATAATAAGAATAATAATAATAATAATAAGAAGAAGAAGAAGAAGAAGAAGAAAAAGAAGAAGAAGAAGAAGAAGAAGAAGAAGAAGAATCATCATCATCATCATCATCATCATCATTATCATCATCATCATCATCATCATCATCATGGATGCTATACGCGCCTTATTCCTAAATCATACTCAAAGAGCGGCGATCTGTAACCAACATAGGCCTACACGCTCACATGTTACAGACACTACTACATAATTTATGTAGGTTGGGTTTGGGCGCGACACAGGCTGCGGCTACGCCTACCATAGGTGAGGCGGCCAAGAATTTCCCCATAAAAGGGGACAATAAAGTGTCAAAAATCAAAACAAAACACAAAGTACACAACAAACACACATTCATCATTCAATGGTGTAACAGCAAGTCGCTATTAGAAGATGGACAGTAAAATAAAACTTCATTTTTTTACAAATTGTAGACAAACTGCATTTCATACCATTGTTGAAGCGAGGGATGAAACCGGAATTCCCGGAGAAAACCCTCGATAACCTGAAAATGTTTATACTTAAGTCACATTCGTCCCTTGCGGGATTCGAACCAGATTCCTTCGAAATAGGAAACCAGCTCACTGCCCATCTGAGCTACCATGTAAAATGCGCTGCTGGCTGAAACACACTGCTAAAAGGTCTCAAGTTCTTGAAGATTTTTCGTACATTTTGTATTTAGTTCTAGAATTATCTGGAAATACTTTGAAATAGTCGGGGGGAATCACAACGAGCCAAATGTCGGTCTGTCGGGCCGTTGGACCAAATGAACGGAATTGGGACCAACTTCACAGAAGCATTACCTATTTTTGTGGCCAGCCTCCCGTTCCATAATATTTGCTCTATCGCAAAGGTCAAGGTTAATGGAGTCATTTTGTTGATAAACACGATTTGCTCCTATCATATCCTATTCCGTATCTAGAAAGTCGCTTGGACACTACAGATGATCGTTCAACCAGCGTACTACATCTTTCTCTGCCCTCAGCAACCCTCATGGCTTCGCTCAGTGTCAAGCCAGTCCATTCTCGAATGTTGTCCTCCCGCCTTTTTTTCTGTCTCCCTCTTCTTCTGTTCTTGTTCCTCTCCAGCCAATCCAACAATGTCATCCGCAAAACGGGGGTTGGAGATTGCTCTACCCCCTATGCTGACTGTGCCTTTGTGATCTGCACGAGCATCTGACATGATGCGCTCGAGGAACATGTTGAAGAGTGTTGGAGAGAGTAAGCATCCTTGACGCCCGCCGATTGTTGTACTGAACCAGTTCCCGATGGCGCCGTTGTGAAAGACTGCACTGGTAGCCTTGTCATACAGGCTTTTGATGACTTCAATAATATTGTACACTCTCATGGTTGCCCACAAAGCTGCACTCGGTCAAACGCTTTCTTGAAGTCTACAAACACCTGTTGTTGGTGCTGTAGGAATCTCCCGCAGATTATTCTGAGGTTGACAATCGACTCAGTGGTACTTCGCCCTGCCCTGAATCCTATTTGTTCTTCAGCTATGATTTGTTCAGCCTGGTGTTTTAACCTATTGAGTATTATTTTCAGGAGGACTTTGCTGGGATGGCTGATGAGGCTGCGGTAATTTTCAAACTCCTGAAGATTACCCTTTTGGGGAAGTGTGATGCCAAGCGATTTGGTCCATGGTGTAAGCCACTCCCCACTTTGCCGGAGCTTCTCCTGCTTGAAGCAATTATGCGGGTATGTTGTCCACTCCCGCTGACTTCCCCTTCTTGAACGATTGCACTGCTGCCTCAACCTCTTCTCGGAGAATTGGGAGGATTTATTCTTCTTCTCTGTTCTCGGGACTTGCTAGAACTGACGGGTCTCCGTTTGGTGTGTGGTGAGTAGCAGTACTCTGTACATCTATCCAAGACTTCTTGTTCTTCTGTAAGGCATATGCCAGACTTGCTTTGGATCATGGAGACTTTGGGCTGTTTAGCACTTGTCAGCCGCTTTATAGTCTGGTAGGCCTTATTGCTGTTGTTATTGCTTAGACTGTTGTCGATTTCCTGGCATTGATTTTCTATCCAGGTCTCCTTTGCTTTGCGGATTCCTTTTCGGCTGTCAGTGCTGATTTTTTTATAGGCATCAGCTTCTTGTGAGGTGTTCTTTTTATTTTTCATCTCTCTTCGTTTGTCACACAGGTCCATAAGTTCAGGTGCGATCCACGGTTTCTCATTTGGGCGGTGCTTGCCAAGGATCTCAGTGGCGGCATCTGTCACAGCTGAGTTGAAGGTGGTGGTCATGGTGTTGACACCTGCTTCACCAGCTCCCAAAATGAGAAGTGGTGCAAATTTCCCTCAAATTGTGGTTTGGAATATTTCTGCCACCTCCGGGTCTTGCAGTTTGTCCAGGTCGAACTTCAATCTGGTGCACTTTGCTGTGTTTACTCTCTTCAAGTGGAGCCGGAAAGATATTATCACGAGATCGTGGTCACTTCCGATGTCTGCTCCTGGAAAAGGGCGTGTCATGCCAATGTTAACCCTTGATCTGAAGCTTTTCTTGACCATGATGTAGTCAATCTGGTTGGATTGTCCCCGCTGGACTGTGCCAGGTTCATCGTCTGTATTTTGTGTGGGGACCAAGCGTATTTGCCAGTATCAGATTGATGTATCTAACAAACTCCAAGACTGTGAGACCTCTGTCATTTGTCTCGTTGTTTCAGTGGGGTCCAAATGTGTCTCCCCAGTTGTGGTACGCATTTTGCCAACCTTGGCATTCCAATCGCCTTGCATTATGACTATATCCTTCCTCGGCACTTGGTTAAGGAAAGCTTGCAGATGTTCAAAGAAATCCTCGATTTCGATATAGGCCTGGATGATAGTGATGTTGAAAGGGGCTGCTCTCAGACTGATGGTAACCAGTCAACTGGAGACTGGGTGGCAACCCATTACAGTAGCTAGAATGTCTTTGTGGACCAAAAATCCAACGCCGTGTTCCTGTCTGTCATCTCTCCCGCTTAAATAAAACTTGTGGTCTTTGTCAGTCGTTGTTTCACCTAGACCTTTTCAGCGCAGTTCGCTGATACCTAAAATGTACCGTCGATAGTGTTCCAGCTCGTGGGCAACTTCTTCTAATTTTCCCCCCGCAGTGAGGGATTCCTATGACGATGTTGTCTCTCGTGCGGATCTTGCTAAGATGTCCATCAGTAACATACTTATCACCTCCATCCTGGTGGCCAACGGAAGGCGCGGTCCTTGATTACCCGGGCGACGACCGACCCGGAATGGAGTGAGTGGTTCTTTTCATCATGCAGTGTGTCTCGGGCAAGAAAGACCTGGCGGGGCCCAATCCTTTCCAGGCTGTTGGCCACAGCCGAAATCAGTGTGGTTCGCCTTGGCCCCGAGCACGTTTTCGTTGAACCTATAGAAACGTGAGATTCCTCCGTCTTGGTCGGTGACTTCTGTGTAGAAAACTTTCGCCCAGTGATGCCGTGCTGACCTCACCCCTGTTAGTCGCCTTTTACGACACCTTGATAAACGTTTGGTCTATTCTATGCAGTGAGCCCAAACCCACATGGCAATTATCTATCTATCTATCTATCTATCTATCTATCTATCTATCTATCTATCTATCTATCTATCTATCTATCTATCTATCTATCTATCTATCTATCTATCTATCTATCTATCTATCTATCTATCTATCTATCTATCTATCTATCTATCTATCTATCTATCTATCTATCTATCTATCTCTCTCTCTCTCTCTCTCTCTCTCTCTCTCTTTCTCTCTCTCTCTGATATTCCTTTAATTTGAAATCATTGTTTGTCTTTGCATGAATGCGGATGAATGATTAAAGTAAATGTGTGAGTGATTGAAAGAAGGACTGATTGTAAGATTAGCAAATTAATGCTAAAATCATTTTCTTCTTGTAATAAAATATTGAATCTGAATCTGAATCTGAATCTGAATCTCTCTCTCTCTCTCTCTCTCTCTCTCTCTCTCTCTCTCTCTCTCTCTCTCTCTCTCTCTCTCTCTCTCTCTCTCTATCTATCTATCTATCTATCTATCTATCTATCTATTTATCTATTTTTTAACCTAATTGTTTTCTTGGAGATAGCTGTTCTTCTTTTGCAGCACCGCCAAAAAAAAAAGTAACTCTTTTGAAAAAATGCAATTTTTTTAACGGCTATTTGTTCGAGTGTCTGCAAGACAACGAAGAATACAAAGTATGGAGATGAGGTGTTACAGAAGACTTCTGGGCATTTCCTATACTCAGCACATCACCAACGACGAAGTCCGACAGATCATCACCCAAGCTTTTGGACAACACGATGACCTGCTCACAGTGGTGAAGAAACGGAAACTCCGATGGTATGGCAACGTCACCAGGTCATCAGGCCTTGCAAAGACCATTCTGCAAGGCACAGTGCAAGGAGGTAGAAGAAGAGGGAGACCGAAAGAGAGGTGGGAAAACAACATTCGAGAATGGACTGGTTTGACACTGAGCGAAGCCGTCAGGGTTGCTGAGGACAGAGAAAGATGGAGTACGGTGGTTAAACGATCATCTGTGGTTCCCCTACGATCCCTGAGTTACGGGATAGGATAGGATAGGCCTGCAAAATACATTTGAATGGCTTGCCATCTTGTTTTTAATTTTAATTAAACTTATATTGGTCGAGGGGAATACAAGAAACACAGCAATGCGCATATAATTTTACTGTTATTATGATGTCTTTATTTTCTATATGAAATCACAATAGGCCTACATGTACATGTATGTGCACGCGTACGTCGGAGAACAGCTTGTGTTAATTATTCTGATTAGAACGACTGATTGGAAAGAACACATTTGATAAATTATTTCATTGATTTAATGACTGATTTTCTGACACAATTGTTGAATTGTCTATACCACAGATGTAATGATGTATGTAAAACGTTTTAGAGAATAAGATTTAAAAAAAAAACACTAATAATAAATATAAATATATATCATCGACCCGATGCTGATCTTGCGCTAATTGTGGTTTTAATATTTTGTTTCAACATGTGTGCAATTACCTGGCCTCTGTGATCTGCATCTTTAGTGGCTAGATCCGATTTGAAACAACAACAACAACGACAACAACAACAACCCAGTTTTCAAAAATTCTTTCGATCCCCTTCTCTCTCTCTCTCTCCCTCTCTCTCACACACACACACATTACACACATTCATTCTCTCTCTCTCTCTCTCTCTCTCTCTCTCTCTCTCTCTCTCTCTCTCTCTCTCTCTCTCTCCAGCACGTACACAAATAGACACAAACACCAATGCATCCCACACTCACCCACACATCCCAAAACACCCACCCACACATCCCAAAACACCCACCCACACACAAGTCACCTTCTGTCCAACAGGCATACTATATAGGCCTACTATTATAACAACTATTGCTACTTCTTCAGCCGCCGTTCGGAATATCATTTCTTTCTTTGTTGGAGTTATGTTGGAAAGTATTGTTTTGTTAATTCTCTTGTGTTTTTGTCCGCCTGAAGAAGGGCCTATCCCGACAATTTGCATTGCGTCGTACTGTCTTGTTTTTGTGGAGATTAGCATTCTTTTGGCTTATGTACACATTTATTTTTCATTTTTGTAAGTTTTCGACAGTCCTCTGCTATATTCCACCCAACCGGCAATTTCGACAACAAAACGGGCACACACGCAGACCTACAATCCATGGGAGACAACCTGTCCTAGTTTGTTTTTTTTGACCCAGTTCAACGTCCTTGACTTAGCTAACTCTGACCTACCTATGCCTATGGCCGCTGTGTGTTGGTTCCTGTAGCGCGTCGCATGCACACACACACTGAACGACTTCAGCTGTGTAGTGTGTGATCTTGATATCGTGGTGTTAGTCCACTACAGGAGTGATTGAGCGGTCCTGTGGTGTTTCTGAGAGGGAATGCCTGTGGTGGCGGACAGTGTTGTGTCATGTATGATCGCAAGACTTGTTGACTGCTGATTTACAGGAACTGGGAACAGTACGGTCACTTCGTCAGGGCGTCGCTTTATAAACTGGGATTAACTTTCAAGCTCAACTCTACAAGGTAGAAAGCGAGAAGGCTAATTCGGTCAACTTAGTGGTTACTCCAGCCATGATTACTTAAAGGAGAGCGCGACCTGTTGCAGGTGAGGCGATTGCGTTCGTTCTTGGTTGAATATGGTTGTGACTTGCTGGTGTGTGTAGGGCAAAAGGCCAATTGAATGTAGCCTAGGTGTTCGTGACGTGGTGTGGGTGTGTGTGAGGGTGAGTGTGCGTGTGTGTGTTTGAGAGAGAGAGAGAGAGAGGGGGGGGGAACAGTGGGGTGGGAGGGAGTGGGGATCAGGTAACCTAACCATAAGGCCCTAACTATTAACTAACCCTTGGGACACAGGTATGTAGGTAGGCCTAGGTCCGCCCATGCTCCTGCTAGGAGTTAACCCAGTTTTGTGTGCGTGTGTAAGGGGGTATATTTCTCGCTGTGTGTGTGTACCTCTGTGTGTGTACTTGTGTACATATGTGTGTGTACTTGTATCTGTGTGTATGTGTCTGTGCGAATATATAAACATGTTGTTTAGTTTTCTTACTAGTACTATGCATGACTGTCCATTGCATGTGGCTTTTTTTTTTTTTTAAAATCCATCAGTAAATATTGTGTTAGTTTCTCATATTTGAGATAATGAAGTGATCTTGGATCGTTTTAACATTTCATTATGTCTTTTAACCTAAAGCTGATATATTATTGTTAAATGTTTGAGTTAATAACGTGTGGTGTGT
Source organism: Oncomelania hupensis (assembly GCA_036898135.1). NCBI lineage: Eukaryota > Metazoa > Mollusca > Gastropoda > Littorinimorpha > Pomatiopsidae > Oncomelania > Oncomelania hupensis. The sequence goes on along the minus strand of CM072511.1, from coordinate 154,055,810 downwards.
GTGGGTGTGTGTGTGGGTGGGTGTACATGTGGGTGTGTGCAGGCCTATGCGTGTGTGTACGCTCTTCATGCTTAGGTGCATCTGTGTATTTATGTGTGTGTGAAACTTGCACATGTAACTAAACTAAGAGAATGTTAGATATTGTTACAATATTATTTTGAGGGTGCGTGTGTGTGTGTTACAGTGTAGCATGCATGTGACATTTTGTGCAAACCTTTAAGTTAGTTATAAACAGAAGAAGAAAAAAAAGCTTCCATATACTGATATAGCGCGATTCTCCAATAAAACATCTCAAAGCTCGTATTAAAAAGGAATTCAAATAAGTATCAGTCGTGTCACCTGTTGTTGGAGAAAATAGACCTTTTTATGAACCTTCTGGATAGCAACCCAAAAAGTATAGATAAGTTTAAAGAAATGACGATTAGAGGTCAGGTTTCATCAAAATTGAGCTCAGTGACTTGTGCACAAAAATGTTGAACAAAGAAACTAGGAGTACACCGGGAGGCGTTAAAAAAAAGCCTAATGCTACAACTACTACAAGTACTACTACTATTACTACTACCACTACTACTACTACTACTACTACTACTACTAGTACTACTAGTACTACTACTACTACTAACATAATGTCAAAGATATTTGATAGATAAGATAAGATTATTTTGCAAGGGTAAAATAATAAGCGCTGGATGCGCTTTTTTACGTCTTGCCCTTGGGGCTTTAACAATAACTATTAAATACAACTCAAGGTTATAACATTCACATCATAAAACAATAACAAATAAACAAAGTCATCATTAGATAAAATCATTTTCAAACAATTGAAATCAAATTAATGTTGTTAATATCAATCAAAAACATTAACAATTATTAATGTGTATTTAATTTTTAATGTGCTTTAGGAGACGTGTTCTAAATGATGTAAATTTAGATGCTGGAGTGTGGAGATCTTCAGGAAAATTATTTACAAAGTGGAACCGAATAAGCTAGACTAGTTTTGAAGAAATCAATTTTTGGAATTGGAACATTTAATTTTGTGGACGATGTGGCAGTTTGTTTGTTTTTAAGGAGAAGAAAGATAGGAAGGTGCATTGCCAGAAAGGACCTTGTGCATAAAACACCTTTATTAAATTAAAGTCCCTCTGTAAGAGGTAGAATATTGATCCGTTTATAGTCGTCTGGAGAGAATTTTTGTTTAAGAATTTAAACTTGTTTAATTGCAAGTTTGTAAATTCCAATTAAAGGCTTCATTGCATTGCCACTAGCAGAATCCCAAATAGTAGAGGAATAATCAATAAATGATTGAACATGACCAGAATAAAACAATTTACGAGAATGTAAAATTTTATAAATGCTTTATCCTTGTTAATTGGTAAATCCTTTTAGAAATAGTTTTACTAATAATTATTTGAAATATGTTTCACCCAGGACAAATTATTGTTTAAAGTTACACCAATAAGCTTGTGACATTGTACTTCAGCAATTATTGTAGTGCAAAGTTTTAATGAAGGAAGTTTTATAGATGTATACATTTTGTCTTTTCTGTCTTGTTGTAATTAGCATGGATTTTGTTTTGTCTGGATTGAGGGCCATGTGGTTGTGTTCAGTTCCTTCCTGAAGTTCACTAACCCCTTTTTGTAATGAGGAGAAGAGATTATTCAAGTCTGTATTTTGAGAATGTAAATGTGTATTGTAATGTAGTGTCATCACCGAAGAGTTCCCAAGAAGTAGAAATATGAAAGGGGAGATCATTTACGTTGATAGTAAAAAAAAAGCAAAGGTCCTAAAACAGACACTTGCGTTACTCCAGCTGTAAAAATGTCAAATTGTGACTTTTGGGTAAACATAAACACACTGGTCTCTGTCAGAAATAAACGATTTAAGAAATTCAAGAGTTTTAGAATGAATGCCATATAATTTTAGTTTATGCAGAAGAAGGTCGTGGTCTATGACATCAAGAGCTTTTGCAAAGTCAAAAAATAATGCTCCAGAAAATTGTCCCTTATTAATATTATTTAGCCACTGTTCTATCGTAGATGTTAGAGCTGTGTGACAAGAGCGCTTAGCTCTGAAACCAGACTGATTGTCATTCATAAGAGGCTGTTTTCAGTGAAATGATCAAGAATATTATTATTCATGTGCTAGAAAGGGTAGAAAGAATCGAAATAGGCCGATAGTTTGATGGGTCAGTGCTATCACCAATCTTGAAAAGGGGTATACATGTAGTAGAGAGAGAATTGTCGGTATATATAGTTGTTATTATCAACCTATTTTATTTAGTCGTGTTTGATATATAACTCGTTGATTCCCGTTATGTCAGTCTAATTGTATTTTGATTATCAAGCGCAACCACTTATAATGAGATTTTGAACTGCACCTCACAGATTGCAAAAAAAGCACACCAAGCATGTAATATATATATAATCGTTAGTCGTTATTTTCTATGTTTTAATAAACACCATGATCTGGTTGATTTGGTTATTTTCTAGTAGGCCTGCATATATTTTGAATTCAAGTGATAATAAGAATTTACCGGTATTTGCGCAATTGTCCATTTGCGCATAAAGGAATTATTAATTAACTGTTTCTCGAAGTATATATAATGCATCACCCGCTATTTTGTGAGTGCCCTGACAGTTGAAGCAGTAGCAGCAACTTAGTAATGTTACACTCATTCGATGTTGGTGTTTTTCTATCAGTATTTGATTCAGCCCCCATGCTTGAAATCCTGATAGGTGTAACTCTGATTCGTTTATCCACGCAGCCTGCTCACTCAGCAACAAGGCAAAGTCTTCGTATGAAGTTTTCCACTTTTATTCAGCACACATCAACAACTGCATACAATCGCCTTTTCACTCTCTTCTCTTTTTTACTTTCAACACACATTCAACAACACACTATCAACCCCCACACAGAGCATCCATTTTATAGTTTTTCTCTCATCGAGATAACGTCAGAATGTTCCCGATGACGCTTTACCACCAATCAAACTAAAGTTCGTCATCACTGGCTTACGTCATACATCTTTCTTCACATTCCAGGAATGTTCTCAAATATTTACATTTATCGGGAATCTTCGATCGACCGTAAACACGCAAATCTAGAGAATTCTCCAATAATATCGACTAACGAAAATTATCAACGTTATACAAAGCCTCTCCTAACAACAATGCAAACTCAAATCAAAGGTAAATACACTCTATTATTGAATACTTTGCAAAGCGAAACGATTAGATCTATCGTGCGCGTTTCAGACATACTATCCTTCGCGTTTCAACGTAACATATAGTATGTAGTTTATGTTAGAGTGTAAATGTAAAATGAGACATTATAGATTTAGCAGCCAGGTTGGCACAGTAGAGTAGTTTGTAATTTTCTTCTGGCTCAAGTCACACTGACTCAGTGACTGGTATCAGTGGTATGCACATATTATGTTGATCTATTTTGTATTTCATGCATTGTTTAATATTGAGAAAACATCGTATTTTTCAATTCGATTTATGATTTTCATTATGGTTTTCTTGATTTTTATATTTTTAATATTATGTATTCTTGTCATGTTAGTTTAATATTTGTCTCATCGACAAGGGTATAATGACGCCATGTTGAATTACCGATTCATAGATTGTTATAAACGATTAATTAGGATAAACAGGCTCTTTTGTGAACACGTATTATTCTTTTTGATGCGCTAGTAGTATTATTTTTATTCAATTTTATAAACTGATGAAATATTTTGGAAAAGTTTTGAAAGTATGACCTTGAAGTACATAATCGGTTCAAGTTTCTTCTGTGGGCAATAAAGTTGGAATTTCGTAATTCATTTGTAAAATGCATCATCGTCCATAATTCATTTTGTTTTGAGAAATTAATAATTATATTAACAGATTGGCAAAAGAATTCATAATCTTTTGATGCGGAATAGTATCTTGATGTTTTTTTGCAAACAGTTTGGATCGATCTTTATCATTTATATTTGAATAATTTTAATCGAAGTTTCACTTTCGTTTTGTACTTTTATATTGTCTTTGGATTCTGAATAATGTATATATTGTCTCAACATTTCTGGAATACTTTATTTCACAGTAGTTTTATTATCTTACCACTCTAAGAATTTATTAGTTCTTTTTGTTTCTTTACAGGGCTAACTTTCTAAAAACTAAAGTTAGATTCAAGACCGTTGATGAAGTTGATGATGAAGATGATAACGAGGATGATGTTGGTGAAAATGATGATGATGACACCAAAGTAAAATCTACGTAGTCACTGTAAACATTCTGACTTTGCTTCCTGATGAGCAAGGACCATCCATGAGTGTTTGTGAACTTTCTCAAATCTATCCTCACACGCACCACCCTTCTACATAAACCTAGCTTTTTTGACAGTATAACTATAGGAAATGGGAAATTAGGCGAGCTTTGTGGCCGTGGGCTAAGGTGAGGCCTAACTTGCCTTGTCCACAAGCCAGTAACCAATGGCGCCTGACAGGTGTGGGTTCGATCCAGCATCTGGGCGTTATGTTTCTCCGAATATTATTTACTTTCGACTCGGGCAACGACTCGGGGGTTTTCTCCGGGTACTCCGGTTTGCTCCTCCAGCAAAATTTCAACAACAAAAATATCACAAATAATGTCCGGCTGCGACTACGCCTTCCCCAGGGGAAGCGGCCCAGAGTTTCCCGATAGAAAGGGATAGTAAACTGCAACAACAACAACAACAAAATCTCTCTCTCTCTCTCTCTCTCTCTCTCTCTCTCTCTCTCTCTCTCTCTCTCTCTATATATATATATATATATATATATATATACTCCTCTTGAATATGTTTGCTTAAGGATTCTTAGTGCTTTATGTACAAATTCTGTAGACAAATAAGGAATGTCTAATTTGTTTGTAATGTTCTTAGATATGAAAAAAAATTGCTAATTTCTCTAGATTGTTTTCTTTCGATTTGTCAATAGCAATAATCCTATCAGACGTTTTAACAAAATGTAAATTCATAATATCAGGAGAAATAGCATTAATTACTTTGTTTGTTATTAATTGTTTTTCAACTCGTTTTAGAACAGTTTTTGGACGATATTACATTGTTAAAAAATGTTTTCTTTTTTTTTCGTTTGAGTGAAGTAACTGCATTTTTCTGTTTTTTGTATTTACCTTCTTTACAACTTTTCTTTAAATAATCTCTAAAATGAATGGCATTTTACAGTTCTGTATAGCCATGGAGGTTTAGAATAGTACTTAACTCTTTTGGTATATATATATGAGCATGCTTCTTAAATTTGCCATACCAGTATGATAAGGCAACATATGATAAGGGTTAGTACAATTATTAACATTTGGGAGAGCGGTGTTGCTGAGGTCAAAGAGAAAATCATCTTTAATAAATTTGGAAAAAAGATCTGTATGTTATTGTTTTATTTCCTGGTTTGGGTATTTTAGCTCCTTTATTTTTCCAAGTTAAACAAACAGGATAATGATCACTGCAAGCAAAGACTGGTACACAAACTTCTATAACATACGCCTTCTTATTTATATGTGATGAGAGAGAGAGAGAGATAGAGAGAGAGAGTATCTCTGTCTTGGAAACAATAACCTATTTATTACGTAGAAGAAAGGGAGAGAGCAATCTTAGCATTGATTTTCAGTTTACGCAACCTCTTAAGCCATGGTCACACAGCCATTTACGGCTGAATCACGGCCAAAGCGCGTCCAAAATTTGTTACCCGTGGAGTGGACGTTGTTGTTCGCGTTGATGTCGAGGTTAAGACGAGCTACGGTCGAGGTATAGACGTGGCAGGACGCGGGGAGAAATCTGAACGCGGCAAAGATCTTGCCTCGGTCACACAGCACTCCACGTCTTAATCACGTACAAAAAGTTCGGAAAATCTGGTGGACGTGGTCGTACGTGGTAATTTTCGGTCAATTTTGGTTTGGCCGTGCTTTGGACGGGGTATGGCCGTCGGCGGCTGTTCCACTGCTGAAGCACTGCAACCACGTCCAGCCACGTGTAAGCCTAAAAATAAATTTGCACATGTTCACGAGAGGGAAAAAGGCGACACTGCACGTGCCGAGGTCTAAGAAAATCAGAAGTGATACAGAAGTGATTAGGCAGTGATCAGGACGTCTTTCGAACGTGTTCGAGACGTCGTTAGGTAGTGCTATGTACGTGGAAAAATTCCATTTGTCAGTGATAAGCCGCTAAACACACGCTATTTCCCGTGATTCCAACGCGGTACATGCGTCCAATGACCGTGCTCTGGCCGTGACTGAACGCTAAACTTTCGCGTCTTACCGCGTCTCCCCAAGTTTTAATCACTGCCGTAACACGGATTACCACGCGTGTTTCACGTGTGTTGCACGTCTTTACCGCGTGCGTTACCCGTGGTTGTGCGCGGGCTAAAATTTTGAGCAGTTCAAAACTTTTTGCCGCGTCCGATGCCGTTCAGATTTCTCCCCGCGTCCTGCCACGTCTATACCTCGACCGTAGCTCGTCTTAACCTCGACATCAACGCGAACAACAACGTCCACTCCACGGGTAACAAATTTTGGACGCGCTTTGGCCGTGATTCAGCCGTCCAAAGCACCGCCAAAGCAAAATTGACCGAAAATTACCACGCACGACCACGTCCACCAGATTTTCCGAACTTTTTGTACGTGATTAAGACGTGGAGTGCTGTGTGACCATGGCTTTAGACAGAAAATCCTTGCAGGTGATAGCTGGAGTTGAACAATGACCAAGAGAGAGGGAATTAATTCAAAGAGGGGGTTGGGCGTAGGGGCTTCAGCTCGAACATATAAACTCAGTCTATACTGTGAGAGAGAGAGAGAGAGAGAGAGAGAGAGAGAGAGAGAGAGAGAGAGAGAGAGAGAGAGAGAGAGAGAGAGAGAGAAAGAATCACAAATGCTACAAATAGCCCGCTACAAACTCTCTTCTGCAAGCTGTTAATCCATCTCAGTGCTTAGTCCTTCAACTTGGAACTCTCTTCCTCTCTCTCTCTCTTCGCAGCTCTCTCCGAACATAGCCATTTTCAAGTCCAACTTGAAAACTCATCTGTTCCTTAAAAAATGTCTGATCTCGCCTCCCATCACTATCATCATTCCTTCTTTTCTGATTCAGACCACATCGCCTTCACAGCGCACGCCCCCAGCCCCCCTCACTCCTTAGCTGCTGTCCTCCCCCTCCTCCTCCTCCTCCTTCCTCTCTCGTCATTTATATATTACTTTGTAAATATTCTTTTTCGTGTTTGTATAATGCCTTGGCATAATTTAGTAGTGTCTCGTTTTTGTTTCACTTCTTTAAAAAAAATGTATTTCGATGTTACCATTAAGTATAAATGCGTGAGAACGGCGCTTTGAACTGATGTCATTAGGAGAAAGCGCTGTATGAATACACTTATTATTATTATTATTATTATTATTATTATTATTATTATTATTATTATTATTATTATTATTATTATTATATATCCATATCCTATCCTATCCTATCCCGTAACTTGGACGTCGTAGGCGCACCACAGATGATCGTTTAACCAGCGTACTCCATCTTTCCCTGTTTTCAGCAACCCTGATGGCTTCGCTCATTGTCAAACCAGTCCATTCTCGAATGTTGTCCTCCCACCTCTCTCTCTCTCTCTCTCTCTCTCTCTCTCTCTCTCTCTCTCTCTCTCTCTCTCTCTCTCTCTCTCTCTCTCTCTATATATATATATATATATATATATATATATATATATATATATATATATATATATACTACTCAAAATAATACAAGGGCCACTTGGACATATGGGTCTCTCTTTAAATCAGAAATACGAATTGAATTTATTAGTTCATCATATTTCATTGCAATCATTTCTGCATCAATAACAAAAAAGATTTTAGACATCAGTCGCTTAAAATTCGAGTAAATTCAATTTAACTGGACATACCCCTCATTTACAAAATCAAAACTTTAGAAAACAAAAATCTATAGAGTCAGTATCGGATGTGGCCACAGTTTGCATCAATGCAGTCTTGGCATCGTTGTCTCATGGACCGTATCAGGTTATGGAGGAAGTTTCCTGGGATGGCCAACCACTCTTGCTGGAGAACTTGGGCCAGAACTTCAAGGTTAGCTCCTGGAGGGAGGTGTGCCCGTGTCTGTCGACCCAAGATATCCCACAGATGTTCTATGAGGTTCAAATCGGGTGATAAAGCCGGCCAATCCATCCTTATGACGTGCTGTTGCTGCAGGAAGTCATTGACGATACGCGCTCGGTGGGGTCTGGCATTATCGTCCTGTAGTATGGCACCTTCCCCAATGGCCCGCAGAGCTGGGTGAACCCTAGGTTGTAGGACGTCATCCCTGTAGCCAATACCGTTTAAGTTGCCATGAATTTGGAGCAGGGGTGTTCTGAAGTTTAATGCGAAGCCACCCCACATCATGACAGATCCACCACCAAAGCGGTCATGCTCGCGCACCGTCGCATCAGCAAAACGCTCCCGTGGATGCCTCCAAACATTCACTCGACGGTCGTTGAAAGACATGGAGAACCGAGACTTGTCTGTAAAGAGCACCCTTGACCAATGTTGCCTAGTCCACATCAAATGACGCCGAGCCCAAGCCAAACGCGCTGCACGGTGAGCTGGGGTGAGCAAAGGCCGTACTGCTGGTCGTCTTGATCGCAGGTTTGCCTCGTGTAGACGGTTGCGAATTGCCTGGTCGCTGACGTTAACATTGCTGGCTGCGTGAAGCTGTCTTCTGATGGTGTTTGCTATAGCGGACCTCATCCTCAGAGCTGACAAGGTGATGAAATGATCTTGTCTTGCAGTGGTAACGCGGGGTCGTCCGGACCTTCTTGGTTCTTGGACGCTTCAAGTGTTGTTAAAGCGATCCCGCAGCCTTCGGATAGCGGAGTGGAGGCGGAGCCGCCTGCCAACTTCTCTCACCCCCACCCCTTCCTGAAGCCATGCACTAGCTCTGCCTCTATCCGCATCAGTCAATCGTCGCCTTGGGGGCATGGTTAGAAAAGCAGCAAAAGCGCTGCCATTTATACCCAGAAAAAAGCGCGCCGATTGTTGAACTGAACTCAGAAAATGCAAGCCTTTTGCGTGCAAATCACTTTTTAATGTTGAAAAGTTTGCTTTATTAGCAAGACAACAGTAAATTAGGGTCATTTTTTTGTTAAAATTGGGTTTGTTTTTCAACTCAGTGCAGAAAGTTCAAAACTCACCAATGTTATTACTTGTCAGAATAAGATTGTCTTGAATGTTACTGTACAGGATAAGTTTTGAAATAAACAATATAAGCGATATTATTGATAGCAGCAAAAAAAAATTAAACTAAATGAAATATGAGAGTGACCCTTCAATTATTTTGAGTAGTATATATATATATATATATATATATATATATATATATATATATATATATATATATATATATATATATATATATATATATATATATATATATATATATATATATATATATATATATAATACACTCACACACACACACACACATACACACACATTTTATGTCTACACACTTCCATAATGAAAGCAAGAGAGGGAAAGACAGATGTTTTATGTCTGCAAACTTTTGTAATAAATATGTTATTTCTCTTTGCCCCAGATTTTATCTTTTAATATTTTACAACACGTCCAGAACGCTCGCATTTTGTAATGGAACTAGTTTCAAAATGCACTTACTATATTTTAACGGATCTATATATCTATAATGGCATAACACGATTATCTGTACGAAAATTAAAGTGTTAACTATACATTTATGGCATCTAGTGAAGACAACTTAAAGTCAGCTAGTCTTATTTTCTTCTTCAAATTTACAATCTATGTTGAGTAGCTGAACAAAATAGGATTACATTTAAAATTGTAAAAAAACCTCTTTAATGTATATTAAAGAGTGTATATATAAGCTTTGTTGCTATTTGAAATTAAAAAATTTTGAAATTTGAAATTTGAGACGGACTGCATATCAAATACTATTAATTACTATTGAAGGGAGGGAGGAAACCGGAAAGAGTATCCCTATAAACCCTTCGGTAGTTCATCCCCGGCGGGGGTCGAACCCGCGACCATCGGCATAGGAACCCAGCTTACTATCAACTGTGCTAGCAGACCACCCCAAGTGTGCCATTATGTTTTTCGCACGCACACATTCCCTTGTGTATGATGGGAACGATAAAGATGTCTGATTCTGGCATTGATGAGTTTATTTACCCACTAAGCCAGGTTGCTTCTAAAAATAGCAGCTTCCTCCATAAAAACGCGTGTAGTAGACAGAGGTATTTGTTTACCTTTTTAAATAAAATGTACTTAAGAAGCGACGCCTAAAATTCAAAGCTTGGAGGTCAGTTTGAGCAACGATTTTATAATAATAAAAAATAATTATAATGATAATAATAATAATAATAATAATAATAATAATAATAATAATAATAATAATAATAATAATAATAATAATAATAATAATAATAATAAAAATAACTAATATTAGGTAGGTTGGGTTTGGGCGCGCCACAGGCTGCGACTACACCTTCCCAGAGTAAGCGGCCCAGAATTTCCCAATAAAAAGGGACAATAAAGGGTTACAACAACATAATAATAATACGTGACTAACGTATTAGATGCAGTCAATCTAAATATTAAAAAATAATAACAAGTAAAAAAATATATAATAATAAAGGATGCTATATTACGAGCTCTTTCTTTCTCTTCAAATGAATTCATAACGAGGCGGTCTGAAGAGATCGCTGATAGGAGGCGGAATAGAAACCTTTTATTATTATTATTATTATTATTATTATTATTATTATTATTATTATTATTATTATTATTATTATTATTATTATTATTATTATTATTATTATTATTATTATTATTATTATTTAGATTTACTGCATCCAATACCTAAGTCACATAAGATCCCCCCACGTGGTGTTGGAACCCGCGAACTTCGGCACAGGAAAGAAACCAGAACCCTGTCAAGCCATCCCCTGATTGATATGTACACGCAATATCCTGACCTGAGCAAACTCACTCAGTCATTGTCTTTCACAAACACACACAATTAAGGTAAAGGTAAAGGTAAAGGTTGTCCCACGGCCGTAGCACACCAGCTCACTTCCTGCAATACAATACAAGATTATTGCTTTAGGTCCAGCGGACTCTTCCGAGCCAAATCAGGACCATTTCACTTCCTATGTGAGCAGCGCTTTTCAGTGCCTCCGCGTTTCGCTTGCTGCAGGCTATTTATAGCTTGCCTGCACCCTCCCCCCCCCTTTCCAGTTAAAGGAATGAACGAATGAATTAACATTGAGGTTTAAAGTCTACACCCACCATTGGTGATATGGCAGACGGGGATAACCATCCCAGGGAAAGAGCGGTAGGGAATCAACACTGAACCACCAAAGCAATCATACTGCTAAAATGGATAGTAAAAATGGCCACATTTTATATCGCCCACCACGAGATTCGAACCTGGGTCATCGGTGTGCCAGGCGAACGCTCTACCAATTGAACTACGGCGGTGGGCTAGTTAAAGGAAGCATCGGCAAAGCTATTTATAGCTAGCCTGGCTGACCTTACCTCAAAATCTGAAAAGCTTTGGTTGAGCTGCTGTGGTAGGGGAGCGTGATGTTGGAGATCACACTTATCTTGGGCCAGCGTAATGAGGGTGATGCCCATCTCTCTTCCTCGCTGGTTTACCTTCCCCACCCTTAAGAGAGTAGGTACTCAGTCACAGTTGAGTCAACTGGGGGCGTTGTTATTTATCGCCTCACGTTTTGCGGTCACCCACGCAAGTGCTAAACGCACTGGACGGTGCTTAACTTGCGACACAGTAGCGAGTGCTCCAACCACTGCGTTATCCGACACACACAATTATTAAACAAAAATGCTTGATACTGCGGCACGTTGCCCTTTTAAATGAAACCTTTGTTGTTTATTTGCAATTGTATTTATAAAACATAAACATGCAAATTTAGCCAATATATATGCAGAAATTATCCATTAACAAAGCCATTAAATTTCAGTGGATTATAAGCAACACTGTGAGTGTGACAGTCATGATGGTTTTAATGGCGGTGTGGGTAATTCTTTTACCCAGGACCATCGGGGAAGGTTAAAAGAGAAGTCAGCTTTGTCGCCGCAATGTGTAGCTGAGACTGCCCAAGGTTTTATTAGCTCTACACTGTGAGGCGAACGTATGCCTCGTTTAGTCTAAGCCGCGCAGTATGCTTTTTTTCCCTATTTTTGATGTGAGGGGTAGGAGGGGGGGGTCCGGAGAGGAAGGTGAGGGGGGGGGGGAGGGGGGAGGGAGGCTATTCCCAGTAAAAGCCGACGGTTTTATCGATGCTATTGCTGGCGGAATGCTCAGTCATTATGTTTTTGTTTTTTGTTTTGTTATGTGAATGGCTTGTCCACGAATGGGCCTAATGTGAATGGCTTGTCCACGAATTGGCCTAAAAGGGGTCAATGGTAATGAGGTGGAGAAGGAGGAGGAGAAAGAAGAATGAGGAAGACGAATAAAATAATGAGGAGGGGCAAGAGGAGGAAGAGGATCCAAGGAAGGAAGAAGATTGAGGAGAAAGAATTAGGAGGAGGAGGAAGAAGAAGGTGGAGGAGGAGGAGGAAGAAGAAGAATGAGGAGGAGCAGGGAGAAATTTCAAGCAAAGTTCAAGTTCAAGTTCAAGAATACTTTATTATCTCAACAGAGAAATTATGACATACAATTGCTGATCGGTATGAAACATTAAAACAATACATACATAGATAAAACAAGTACACAGTAGGCTACATCTATAGTAAATTTCCAGTATTAAATGACATCTCAAACATCAAGATCTTACATACAAAAATATTACTTAGCGCTTATTTAAAAACTCAATAGATTTTGGAATAAAACTGTTTTTCGTTCTTACAAGAGAACATTTAGGCACACGCAGTCTGCGACCAGAGGACAACATTTCATAATACTTTGCTAAAACATGTGAAGTGTCTTTCATAACCACTCCCGCCTTCCTCACCACACGGTATTCATGCAGTTCTCTCAAACCGTTTTGTCTGTCACCCGTCACTCTCGCACACACTCTCACCAATCTGTCAAGCACCCTCTTGTTCTTTACACTTAGCCCTCCAAACCAGCAGATAAAACCAAAAGTCAACACTGATTCAAAAATCAAACAGCGATAAAAAGAAGAAAGAATGGGTCGGCTGATGTTCAAAGAACGGAGTTTCTGAAGAAAGAAGAAGATTGATGAGAAAGAAGAAGAAGCATTTGGAGGAAGGGTGAGGGGTAAGAGAGAAGGAAGAAAAAGGTTGAGGAGAAGGTGAAGCAGGAGAGGAGTAGATGATGACGAGTGATTAACAGGAGGAGCAGGAAGAAGAACCAAGGAAGGAAGAAGACGAAGGAAAATAAATAAGAAAGAGGAGGATGGAGGAGGAAGATCCAAGGAATGAAGAAGAAGATTGAGGAGAAAGAAGAAAAAATGAGGATCAGGAGGAGGAAGAAAAAGAATGAGGAGATGAATGAGGAGGAGGAGCAGGAAGAAGTTTCAATGAATGACAAAAATTAAAGTCTGTCGGTAAGAGGTAGAAAATTGATCTGTTTATAGTCGTCTGGAGAGATTTTTTGTTTAAGAATAGCTTGTTTAATTGCACGTTTGTGAATTCCAATTGAAGGCTAAATTGCAATGCCACTAGCAGAATCCCAAATAGTAGAGGAATAATCAATAAATGGTTGAATATGATCGGAATAAAACAGTTTACGGGAATGTATATTTAATAAACGCTTTATCCTTGATAATTGGTAAGTCTTTTTTAGAAATAGTTTTAATAATATTCAAAATATGTTTCACCCAGGACAAATAATTATTGTATAAAGTTACACCAAGAACTGAGAATGACATTGTACTTCAGGTATTATTGTATTGCAAATTTTTAATGCAGGAAGTTTTATAGATATACATTTTGTCTTTTCTGTCTTGTAATTAGCATGGATTTTGTTTTGTTTGGATTGAGGGCCAGGTGGCTGTATTCAGTCCTTTCCTGTAGTGCACTAGTCCCTTTTGTAATCAGGAGGAGAGATTATTCAAGTCTGTATATTAAGAATGTAATGTAGTGTCATCAGCGAAAAGTTAACAAGAAGTAGAAATATGAAGGAGGAGATCATTTATGTAGATAGAAAATAACAAAGGTCCTAAAACAGATCCTTGCCGTACTCCAGCTGTAACAATTTCAAATTGTGATTTTTGGTATTTTGCATAAATACAATGGTCTCTGTCAGAAATGAACGATTTAAGAAATTCAAGAGCTATAGAATGAATGCCATATTGTTCTTATAGCTTACGTAGAAGAAGGTTATGGTCTATTACATCAAAAGCTTTTGCAAAGTCAGCAGTTAATTATCCAGAAAACTGGCCCGTATTAATATTATTTAGCCATTGTTCTATCAAGTTCTATCATTGAGAGAGAGAAAAAAAATCCAATTGATTATTAACTGACTGACAGTTTATTCGTTTATTCCTTAGCTGCCGTTTGCCATGGAATGGAGTACAACAGTGAACGCCATTTTTGCACTTGCTTTGCTTTGTACGTTGCCTTGGTTTGCCAGAAAATCACAACAGCGTCGTGATGACAGTGATCTATTTCGTCAAAACTGACGTAACTATTATTGCACGGAGACTAATCTCTATGTTACAGTATTTAATGTTGCTAATTTGGTGTATCTCATCCAAAAGGAGTGCATATATGTTGAATGTTTGCAACTATACCTATCTATTATTATTATTATTATTATTAGTAGTAGTAGTAGTAGTAGTAGTAGTAGTAGTAATAGTAGTAGTAGCAGCAGCAACAGCAGCAGTAGTAGTAGTAGTAGTAGTAGTAGTAGTAGTAGTAGTAGTAGTAGTAGTAGTAGTAGTAGTAGTAGTAGTAGTAGTAGTAGTAGTAGTTGTTGTTGTTGTTGTTTATTTAAATTATTTACTAAACTGCTGAATTTTGCTCTGTGGCAAAGATTAAAAACCCACCACAAACTAGACTCATGTTGCTAAACACGTCTTCCCCCATATCTCCAAAACGGCTAAATCGTGTTTGTTTTGTTGTTTTGTTTTGGTATATAAGTACCGGCGGGTTCGTCGCTTCAAATTTCAACAATTTTGTTCAAAACACACTTTTTGTCTTGTCTCAAGACTAACTTAACTGATTTTTTTTTCAAAATTTTTACTTGCGTCCATACTTAAAATACTGCTAAGCATTTGGGAGCATTCGTATAAGTGCGCTGGGTCGAAAATGTGGCTGATCCGATTTTAACAATTTTTTTTGGCACATATACGCTGCTTTTTGCTGCAGTTCATTATCCCTTTGTATCGGGAAACTCTGGGCCGCCTCCCCCGGGGAAGGCGTAGTCGCAGCCAGTGGCGCGCCCAAACCCTACCTACCTAACATTATTTGTGAGTGTTTGAAATTTTTTGCTCGGGGAGCAAACCGGAGTACTCGGAGTCGAAAGTACATAATATTCGGAATAACATAACGCCCAGATGCTGGCTCGAACCCACACCTGTCAGGCCATTGGTTTCTGGCTTGTGGACAAGGCAAGTTAGTCCCGCCTTAGCCCACTTGGCCACAACGCATAGTTCAGATCGTGTGGCCTGTCATTCCATCGTTCCCTGTGTTCCGCTAAAACAAAACCGAGTCTCAACACTGCCAATAAAATGAACACTTTTTAAATTATATACTACTCAAAATAATACAAGGGCCACTTGGACATATGGGTCTCTCTTTAAATCAGAAACACGAATTCAATTTATTAGTTCCTCATATTTTATTGCAATCATTTCTGCATCAAAAACAAAAAAGATTTTTTAGACATCAGTCGCTTAAATTTCGAGTAAATTCAATTTGACTGGACATACCCCTCATTTACAAAATTAAAACTTTAGAAACCAAAAATCTATAGAGTCAGTATCGGATGTGGCCACCGTTTGCATCAATGCAGTCTTGGCATCGTTGTCTCATGGACCGTATCAGGTTATGGAGGATGTTTCCTGGGATGGCCAACCACTCTTGCTGGAGAACTTGGGCCAGAACTTCAATGTTAGCTCCTGGAGGGAGGTGTGCCCGTGTCTGTCGACCCAAGACATCCCACAGATATTCTAAGGGGTTCAAATCGGGTGATCGAGCCGGCCAATCCATCCTTTTTTGTTGTTGTATCAAATTTTATTCATCAGATTAACAATCCATCCTTATGACGTGCTGTTGCTGCAGGAAGTCATTGACGATACGCGCTCGGTGGGGTCGGGCATTATCGTCCTGTAGTATGGCACCTTCCCCAATGGCTCACAGAGCTGGGAGAACCCTAGGTTGTAGGACGTCATCCCTGTAGCCAATACCGTTTAAGTTGCCATGAATTTAGAGCAGGGGTGTTCTGAAGTTTAATGCGAAGCCACCCCACATCATGACAAATCCACCACCAAAGCGGTCATGTTCGCGCACTGTCGCATCAGCAAAACGCTCCCGTGGACGCCTCCAAACATTCACTCGACGGTCGTTGAAAGACAAGGAGAACCGAGACTCGTCTGTAAAGAGCACCCTTGACCAATGTTGTCTAGTCCACACCAAATGACGCCGAGCCCAGGCCAAACGCGCTGCACGGTGAGCTGAGGTGAGCAAAGGCCGTACTGCTGGTCGTCTTGATCGCAGGTTTGCCTCGTGTAGACGGTTGCGAATTGTCTGGTCGCTGACGTTAACATTGCTGGCTGCGTGAAGCTGTCTTCTGATGGTGTTTGCTGTAGCGGATCTCATCCTCAGAGCTGACAGGGTGATGAAATGGTCTTGTCTTGCAGTAGTAACGCGGGGGCGTCCGGACCTTCTTGGTTCTTGGACGCTTCCAGTGTTGTTAAAGCGCTCCCGCAGCCTTTGGACAACGGAGTGGGACACTCCTAGCCGCCTGCCAACTTCTCTCACCCCCACCCCTTCCTGAAGCCATGCAATAGCTCTGCCTCTATCCGCATCAGTCAATCGTCGCCTTGGGGGCATGGTTAGAAAAGCAGCAAAAGCGCTGCCATTTATTCCCAGAAAAAAGCGCAGATAGTTGAACTGAACTCAGAAAATGCAAGCCTTTCGTGTGCAAATCACTTTTTAATGTTGAAAATTTTGCTTTATTAGCAA
Source organism: Oncomelania hupensis (assembly GCA_036898135.1). NCBI lineage: Eukaryota > Metazoa > Mollusca > Gastropoda > Littorinimorpha > Pomatiopsidae > Oncomelania > Oncomelania hupensis. The sequence goes on along the minus strand of CM072511.1, from coordinate 154,038,639 downwards.
ACAACAGTAAATTGGAGTCATTTGTTTGTAAAAATTGGGTTTGTTTTTCAACTCAGTGCAGAAAGTTCAAAATCACACATGTGATTATTGTCAAAATAAGATTGTCTTGAATGTTACTGTACAGGATAAAGTTTGAAATAAGCAATATAAGCGATATTATTGATAGCAGCAAAAAATAATTAAACTAAATGAAATATGAGAGTGGCCCTTCAATTATTTTGAGTAGTATATATATGAGTGTCTGGAACTACATTTATATGGCTTATATATTCCTGGCCAATCATTTGCGCGCACAACAAACCCAGACTTTCACCCGGCTAGAAAGGGGTAACATTTATGCACTACCGGTATCACCCATGCTGCAATGTGTATTATATTGAGTAATAGGCTTATAGTTTATGAAACGCGTACTGCTTTGGGTCGCGCGCGCCGCGATAGTTAGTTAGTTAGTCATCGTTTATCTTATATAGGGTCCAACGGAGCGCGGCAAGTTACAGTCACGCGACTTGAGATCTTTCGTTTGTGGTACGTGAAAGTAACATGATTATAGTAACCTGTTTGGGTTTTGTGTATAATGTGATGATGGAGGTGTGTGTGTGGGTGTGAGTATGCGTAGACATAAGCCTTGAAATGGGTGACTGACCTTGCTTTTTATGCGGAGAATGGGTGTGTGTATTAGCCACCCACTTTTTTCCAGCCACTCACTTTTTTCTAAGTACACAGGAGTGCTCTTTTAGTGCATGGGAGTGCAGTTGTAGTGCATGAGAGTGTTTTAAGTACAAAGGAGTGCTCTATCCGGGACGGAGAAAATCCAGTCAATTTTCGGGAGAATTTTGAAGAAAGTTCGACCTTTTTTATCGCCTATAATATAGGGGACGAACGAGGTCAACTTTTTAGACGGAAAGAGCCAATTTTGCATTAGATTCTTAGATTTTTTTAGAAGAAATTTGCGTTCTTTCCGTCAAAAAACCACTTTCCCATTCCTACATTGTTAGTAAAACCCAATTTTGGTGTTCTACATGTGTGTGTGTGTGTGTGTGTGTGTGTGTGTGTGTGTGTGACGTGTGTGTATGTGTGTGTATGCAAGAAATGTCGTGCGTCCGTGCTCGGCTCTACAAGGGATTGAGAGACAAGACTGTTGAGGTTGGTTCCGACATAACTGTCGAGCTGCTACAATCAATAAATAAATTAAAGTCCGTCGATTTTGCGCAGGTCAAAAACTGTGGCCATAATTAATTATTCTACACATTGTTTTCGGTTTCATTTTCTCCCTCCCCAAACCCTCCATCTTTCCCTCGCCCCCACCCACCAACATCTATCTTTTTGTCCGTCTGTCTGTACTGTCTGTCTGTCTGTCTGTCTCTCTCTCTCTCTCTCTCTCTCTCTCTCTCTCTCTCTCTCTCTCTCTCTCTCTCTCTCTCTCTCTCTGCAGATATATTATATATTTGTATTAAATGCCTGACGTATACACTATACATGTTCGTGTGCACAATGTGCCGGGCACAGAAACATTCTGTCTCAGCCCTTACGTAAAATAAACATTGTTTATATCGATCATTAGAACCCGAATGGAGAATACACGGGCATTCCCTTGTAGACTTAAGCTTATTTAGGTACGAGACGTTTCATTCCGTCATTCCGGTGGTTTTTCTCCAGGTACTCCTGTTCCAGCTCTCTCTTTACTAATGGCGTTGAATGCGGTCAATCTAAAATTGGAAGATAAAATTCGATTCCCCCCCCCCCCCCACCCGTATTCTAATTGCGATCTGCCTGCACTGTACACCACATGTTTTAGTGATAAAGAAGTGTTTTGTTGCTTGTGTGCATGCATGTTTGTTTCTTATGACTTGTGTGTGGTTTTTTTCCCCAAGTGTGAAGAATATCGTTATTTCTTTTGAGCAATGTTTAACGCCTGTCATAATTCCTTGAAAGAGGTAATACAATTTTTTTTACAAATTAAATTGAATTGAATCTCGCTTTTATAGGTTCGCGTGCAAGGGGCGATCTGCAACAGCCTTGCCTCGCATTATTGCTGCTGGCACAGGCGCTTGTATCGGTATTGATTGATTGATTGATTGTTGCTTTAGGTCCAGCGGACTCCTCCGAGCCAAATCAGGACCGGGCTTGTATCGGTATGTGAGCGGAGTAGAGTGCTGTCTCTATAAAGTAACATTGTTCGTATTCTGGTTATATAGGCTTGAGCGGTGGATGTCAGTTTGTGTGTGTGTGTGTGTGTGTGTGTGTGTGTGTGTGTGTGTGTGTGTGTTTGTGTGTGTGTGTGAGAGAGAGAGAGAGAGAGTGAGTACGCGCGCGCGCGAGTTTATGTGTGGTCATCCATATTGACTAGCAATGATTCACGTCCAAGACAATAGACTAGTTTCCTATCCTATCCTATGCTATCCCGTAACTTAAAAGTCGTTGGGGCACCACAGGTGATCGTTTAAACAGCGCTCTCCAGCTCTCTCTGTTCTCAGCAACCCTCATGGCTTCGCTCAGTGTCAAGCCAGTCCATTCTTGAATGTTGTCTTCCCACCTCTTTTTCTTTTCCCCTCATCTTCTGCCTCCCTGCACCGTGCCTTGGAGGATGGTCTTTGAAAGGCATGATCCTCCGGTGACTTGGCCATACCATCGGAATTTTTGTTTCTTCACCGCTGTGACGCATGCCATCGTGTTGTCCAATGACTTGTGTGTTGGCCTGTCGGACTTCGTCGTTGGTGATGTGCTGGGTATAGAAAATGCCTAGAAGTCTTCTGTAGCACCTCATCTCCATGCTTTGTATTCTTCTTTGTAGGTGTGTTGTGAGGGTCCATGTTTCGCAAGCGTATAGGAAGATGGAGATGACAAGGGAGCGCAGCAGCCTTACCTTAAAGTGTAGACTGATGGTCCTGTCTTTCCAAATGGAAATGTCTGATACAATGGATCCTAAATATTTGAAGCTATGCACTTTGTTGAGGGATTGGCCTTGGACTTTGATGTCCGTGTTGATGCCATTGGTGTTGTTGGTCATCAGTTTGGTCCGATTTTCTTCAAATAAATAAATTTAAAATGTCCCTTTTGTGATAATGAAGAGTCAGAAATCCATTTTCTGTTTATTTGCCAATTGTATGATCAATTAAGAAACCAATTTGTTTACCAGTAATGCACAGAAATTTATACTACGTCGATGTAAATACAGTTTTGCAAGTCTTGGAAAATGTTTCAAAGTAAAGAGACTCTATTTTTTTGCTTTTAAAGTTGATAACAGATAACCGTAGACTTGTATAGTGTATTTTACTTTAAATCTAGGTGAGCTTAAATTTAAGTCTAAACTGATTATGTATTTTTTTTAATTTCTACATGTATTTCAGCACCTTGTGTAAAATGAATGTTGTCTTCCCATCTTTTTTTTATGTCTCCCTCTTCTTCTGCCTCCTTGCACTGTGCCTTGCAGGATGGTCTTTGCAAGGCCTGATGATCTGGTGACGTGGCCATACCATCGGAGTTTCCGTTTCTTCACCACTGTGAGCATGTCATCGTGTTGCCCAATGACTTGTGTGATGGTCTGTCGGACTTCGTCGTTGGTGATGTGCTGGGTATAGGAAATGCCCAGAAGTCTTCTGTAGCACCTCATCTCCTTGCTTTGTATTCTTCGTTGTAGATCTGCTGTAAGGGTCCATGTTTCGCAAGCGTATAGGAATATGGAGATGGCAAGGGAGCGCAGCAGCCTTACCTTGGAATGTAGACTTATGGTCCGGTCTCTCCAAATGGACTTCAACCTTGTCAGGGCAGCAGTTGTTCGTGCGATCCTGGAGAGGACTTCCTGTCTGATACAATGGGTTTTAAGTATTTGAAGCTATGCACTGTGTTGAGGGATTGGCCTTGGACTGATGTCCGGGTTGATGCCATTGGTGTTGTTGGTCATCATTTTGGTCATCTCTGCACTTATTTCCATTCCATATGTCAGTGGCACCGCAGCTCATCAAGTGGGTGATCGACTTTCTGGTCGGACGGTCGCAGTTCGTCGCAGTGGGTGGGGTGAAATCCGACGTCCTGACCATCAACACGGGGACGCCTCAAGGTTGCTGCTTGTCGCCGACGCTCTTCACGCTCTACACCAACGACTGCCGGGCCTCTGAGGCCGACAACACGCTGGCGAAGTTCGCCGACGACTCAGCGCTGGTGGGGTTAGTGACGGGCGACGACGACTCGCAGTACAGACTCGACGTGGACAGGCTGGTAGAGTGGTGCCAGCAAAACAGCCTCGACCTCAATGTGGGGAAAACGAAAGAAATGGTCACAGATTTTAGAAGATCCGGAAGTGCGCCAGAGCCGTTGACAATCGGTGACCAGGTCGTAGAGCAGGTCGACGAGTACAAATACCTGGGCGTCACCGTCAGCTCCGACATGTCATGGACCAAGCATGTAGGCAAGGTAGTCAGCAAATGTCACTCCAGGCTGTACTTCCTAAGGAAACTGCGCCAATTTAAAGTCAACAACGAAATTCTGACCTCCTTCTACAGAGCCAGCATAGAGAGCGTGCTGAGCTTTAACCTGACCACGTGGCTGCATGGATGCAATGAGGAGGACAGAGACAGACTGAGACGGGTGGTTAGGCAGGCGGAGAGGGTGGTGGGGTCGCAACTGCCCAGTATCGAGGAGCTGGAGTGCAGCCGCACTGTTACAAAGGCTCGCAAGATAGCGGAAGACGAGCTGCACCCACTGCATGGCGAGTTCCAGATGCTCCCCTCTGGCCGCAGGTACAGAGTTGCCAAGTGCAGGACCAACCGTTTCCAGCAGACGTTTGTCCCCTCTGCAATCACGCTACTCAACGAGCAGTTAAAATAAATCTCCATAGCATTTGGGCTGGGTAAAGGGGGTGGGGGTGGGTGGGAGTGGGGTAAGACAAACTGTAATTTGTTTCAATAAGAGCTACCTTTATCAGTTTCTTCCTATTTACTGTATGCCGTATGAATGTGTGTGACAATTATCGATTGTGTGCGAATAATGTATACTTACTAGTCATGTAATGTATTATATCAATTGCGCATTAGGCATATGTACTTACTAGTCATATCGTGTAACAGTCATGATAATTTAAATGGAATCTTTGTCCCTCAAGTATTTTTATTACTACTATGCTGTATGAATGTGTGCAAAAATGTATTGATTGTTTGTGCATGATGTATACATTGACTATTAATGTAATGTGAACTGTGAGGTGTTGTATGTTGGTTTAATCAATTGACGTACAGACTGAGATGCGGGTGCTTGACGCGATTAGGTAACATGATATATATTGACAGTGTTTGCGGTTCTATTTTGTGACAGCACAATTTAAATTCGTGTTGAACTTGGTGTGTGTGTGTGTGTGTGTGTGCGTGTGTGTGTGCGTGCGTGGTTATATTATGTAATTAAATTCTGTATGTTTTGTTTACCATGTTTTTGTTTAGTCATTCTAGTTCTTAGAAGAAGTGTCTTATGTGAATGTAAAGCGCTCTGAGCTTTCATTAGAAAGGGCGCTATATAAATGTTAATTATTATTATTATTATATTATCTGATTGGCTGATGTGTGATGTCTGATTGTTTTACTTTCAATAGCCTATTTTGCGTAAATGTGAGAAAGCGATGTGACTGTTTGCACTGTGCTGTGCTGTAATGTATTGTGTATGAACTTTTAACCTATATTCTGATGTATCCCATATGCGCAAAACAAATTCTTCACATGAAGTCAATAAATCTTGAATCTTGAATCTTGAATCATAAGCTCTGGAGGTGGTTTCAAGCCTCTGTACCAGCTGTTCAAGTTATTGTTCCTCTCCAGCCAATCCATCAATGTCATCCGCAAAACGGAGGTTCTCGGAAGAGTCCGCTGGACCTAAAGCAATAACCATGTTATGTAATGTAAACGGAGGTTGGAGAGTGCTCTACCCTTAGCGCTAAAATTAGTGCAGTCATCAAAAGCCTGTATGACAAGGCTACTAGTGCAGTCCTTCACAACAGCGCCATCGGGGATTGGTTCAGAACAACAATCGGTGTGCGTCAAGGATGCCTACTCTCTCCAAAATTCTTTAACATCTTCCTAGTATAGAGCGCATGATGTCAGATGCCCTTGCAGATCACAAAGGCAGAGTCAGCATAGAGAGTTAAAATAATATGAAAAAGAAAAAAGTATATTAAAAAAATTATTATAATACAAAGAAAAAAAGAGGAAAAAATAAAGAAAATAACTTTTTTTTTAAAATTCCTTTTGCTTGTGCATTTGGTCGTTGAAGTCTTGATGTTTAAAGTTTGTTTTTTGTTCTTGTTGTATTTGTGTTTAAAGAATAAAAATGTGTTGTTAATGTTTATATTTGTACACTGTTGGCAAGAGGAGAAGGAGTTGGGACATTACTTTAGGCATTGTGGCCTGTCAGTAAAAAAATCCGTTAGTGTCTCTCTCTCTCTCTCTCTCTCTCTCTCTCTCTCTCTCTCTCTCTCTCTCTCTCTCTCTGTCTCTCTCTCTCTTTCTCTCTCTCTCTCTCTCTCTAGGTCTTTCTGTCTTTCTCTCTTTTGTCTCTGTCTCTTTCTCTGCCTATTTTTGTCTGTATGTTGTTTCTCTTTTTGTATATCTTTTTTTACTGTCTTTTTATCTTTGTCTCTGCATCTGTCTCTCTCTCTCTCTCTCTCTCTCTCTCTCTCTCTCTCTCTCTCTCTCTCTCACTGATTCTCAGTCTCTCCCTCTTTCTTTCTCTCCCT
>CM072511.1:153981924-154029424 GCA_036898135.1 Oncomelania hupensis | reverse complement strand
AATGCCAGCATTAAAAAATGAATAGACTAAATAAAACAACTGAATTGAATTGAACACAGACACAGCCTTCGGCTCTTAACGCTACACGAATTGTAGTGAATATTTGATGTTGTGTCGTGTGTTGGGGCTCGAACACTGTCTGGGATTCCAGACAGCTGGCGCTAGGAATACCGGACGGCTGGCGATGCAAGGGTTAAATCATTTTGAATCTTGACTCTTGGGACTGAGTTTAAAGGGACACATTTTGACCTAGCGCACTTCCCTCCCCCAACCCCACTCATCTCACTCTACCTTCATCCCTTCTCTCGACAGATCCGTTTAACATTCATCGTGAGGGTTGCCCCACTGAAAAAAAGCTTACAACAACTTCTCCCCCCCCCACACTCCCCTACCCCCCCAAAAAAAAAAATTTGAAACACAACTTTCTCCAAAGTATATATAGTTTAAAAAGAAAAATTCCATAGTTTTTTTTTTAAATGTCTATTAATAGCAACAGCCGTTGGCTAGCCAGCCAACATTCTTGAGCTAAAAATAGTAGCTACGCAAGCCGGTAAGAGGCAGAACCCGTAAATATTATTGCTCGTAATGTTCTTCGTTTTAAGTTTATAATATAGTCCTTACCCCACACACCAAAGACGCAATCTTCAAGCCGCGTGGCTCAATCAGAAATAGGGTCAAAGGTCACACGGCTGTGATATCGATGTACCGTTAAAAACAGGAAATCACTCCCTGTCAGAACCGAAATGGAACATTCCACCTGTAGCGGTTGGTTTGAGCAAGGAAAGCCCTCTTTATCATTGTTTAATGTAACAACGGTGAACCGACATTATATTGAAACACAAAAGATCGAAACAGCAGTACGCCGAACCGACGTTTGGTCGAAACTTCTTAAAATTGGACCGACATATGATCGAAACCTCTACAGATCGAATTGACATATTATCGGAACGTTTTATAATCGAACCGATGTTTGATCGAAACGTCTTAAAATGGAACCGACATATGATCAAAAGGACAATTGATCGACGCGTCAATGCATCGAATTATGCAAATATCAAATGGATAACCTATCGATTAGTAAAATAAAATCGAAGCGTCATTTAATCGAACATTTTCGATATTTTGTTATTTCGGTTTTTTCCCCCATATTTGCTGTCAGTCGAGCCAGTTGTAAAAGGCGGGTGAATCAAGGTATTACGATGAACTATTGATGAATTAGCACTCGGATACTATGAGGACTACTCATGGGTTTGATAAAAAGCTCTTGCTTGCAGATTATTTATGGTATTACAAGATGGAAATGATAATAGGTCATACACAAAAGGCAAGCCTCTTCTGTACTTAAACTGGCTGATATATATTATGGATAGCATGGATGTACATTTCACATAAGCACAGGCATACTTACTTACACATACACGCACATTTATACATATCCATGAATTCCATGAGACCAAATTGTTTTGGTGTTTTTTTTTAAAAACATATTTTGTCCATTCAATATTATTTGATATTATTTCAATTTGTCGATTAGGTAGGTTGGATTCGGGCGCGCCACAGGCTGCGACTACACCTTCCCCAGGGGAGGCGACCCAGAATTTCCCGATAAAAAGGGACAATAAAGCGTGACGATTCGATGTTTAGACGTTTGGATCATGTGTCGGTTCGATTTAAAGACGTTTCGATCCTTTATCGGTTGGATCCTGAAGACGCTTCGATCATATGCCGTTTCGATAGACGTTGAGGTTATATTTTTTCGGTCAACCGTCGTTGTTGCCCTTCCTAATTTCTCTGTCTTAGTCCACCATTCGCTTGTAAGCCTTAGCCTCAACATCTTAGCCCTCTGAGGGAGTTTTCTCCACTTTCATCAAGCCGTTTGACCACAATATAGCCTTTTCATGGACTTGTTTTACTTGCTCGTCGTTCCATCCTCGGTTTTCGATATAACGTCTTACCACCGTAATGACCGTGCAAATATTAGAGTAATCCCGTTATCGCCGAAACTAAACAAAGTCTTAAAATCGGGGCCCTTTAATATTCAATATTTAATCTTGGACAATTTCTAGTTTGATTATGTTAGGAATATTATTTATTATATAATGAATGAAAGAATTATTGATCAATCAAAATGGAAAATAAAGGGGTTCTTTTGTTGTTGTTTTTTGTCTTTTTGAAGTCGCGGTAGCACACATAGTTTTAGCAGTTATGATTGCTACACAGCCGGTTGATGGCCTACGGGGGGTGTTTTTTGAGTAACTGTGGGCAAGTAGCCGCTGATAAGCCATTGCACTGTCCTTGGCCGATAACGACATTGACCAACCGTGCTGCGAGGCCGTACAGATTTTGAACACTTGGGTCAAGGACATGACTCGTCTACGACTAATTGCATTATAAGGCTTTGTAAAAACCCGCAGGTGAAAATATCTTATATTTGTGTAATTATATAGAACACAGGAACACCAACCAACTCAATGGAATTACGTGGGGGGGGGGGGGAGGGGGGAACACAGGTACTAGGTAGGGTCAAACTGATATATTTCACCATCTTTAACCTTTGAAAACTGAGAGAGAGAGAGAGAGTGAGTGAGTGAGTGAGTGAGTGAGTGAGAGAGAGAGAGGGGGGGGGGAGGGAGAAAAATAGAGATTGTAAGCGAGTTAGACGCTGTATAATATAATAATTACAATAATATTATAATAATTATAACAGTTCCGAGCCTACCATACTTTAAGCTTCGCCGAGTTCCTCTCGTCTTCTTCATCATAATGGCTAGCTCTATACGGGTGAAGTTAATTGTAAAGTGCTACACCTTGAAGTCTGTAAAGCCTGCTGTAAAGGCCTAAGCACTGTAAAGGCCAGGATCCCAAGGTAAAAGCACTGTAAAGTCCAGGATCCCGAGGCAAAGCACAAGGTCAAAATTAAAGTTTTAACAGCGTGGAGCAAGGCTGGGCTGGACTAGGAGTGGGGGAGTGGGTGGTGGGTGAATGGTAAGGGTGGGGATGGAGGTGTTGGAGGAAGGGAAGAGGGGAGTGAGAAGGAGGGGCAGGCATGGGGTGATGGATCTGAAGATATATGTTTTACTCAACACATACCAAATGTCTTTCAAATTTAACGTGACTGAAAACAACCCAATATTGACAGGATTTTTGTTGTTGTTGAAATGTTGTTCCAGGTCTGAACGTCACGGCTGAGCGTCTTGAAATGTGGAAAGGGAAAAGGCGACTACAATTGAAACAGACAAGATAGTTGATACATTTCCACCTCCACCGCTACCACGACCTCGACCACCAATTTGTATGGATTCAACATCTGCATTCCTACCGTCCCATCATCTCCAATCTCAACAACAGCGGCAGCAGCAGCTTCCAGACACTAGCGATGTGATGGGGGTTTATTCCGGGATGTCAGCCAGTATCGGAACGCCGACACAGCATGTGATGAAACGGGAAAAAGAAGATGTCTCGGACAAAACGTACACGGACTTGAACGATAGCAGGTCCCGGGTGGACGGTGACGGGGATGATTTTCCAGACTCCGACTCGGAGAAGCCGCTGAGGCGTAAGCGGCGCGTGAAAGGACAGAAGATTTGCGGCGTGTGCGGCGACCTGGCCCAATCCCACAACTTCGGAGCGTTGACCTGCGAGACGTGTAAAGCCTTCTTCCGGCGTAACGCCTTCAAACAGAAAGTGAGTTACTTCCCTTCCCAACACGCTTCCTCACTCTGTGTGCCTCTCATTGTCTGTCTGCATTTCTGTCTGTCTTTGTATTTTATTTCTTCTCCCTGCCTGTCTCTCTGTCTGTTTCTCTCTCTCTCTCTCTCTCTCTCTCTCTCTCTCTCTCTCTCTCTCTCTCCCCTCTCTCTCTCTCTCTCTCTCTCTCTCTCTCTCTCTCTTCAGACTCAATACTATTTAAACAAAAGTTGTGTTACAGTTACACCTCTTCTGAATTAATTTTGCCTCCCTTCCTTTCGTGGGAGCGTAGGCGCGCGCGCGCGTGTGTGTGTGTGAGCGCGAGCGTGTGTGTTTCTGTGTGTGTGCCTGCTTATGTCCGCAGCTGCCTGTGGGGAAAAGAAACCCTTTTGTAATAATACTTTAATTAAACAAATTCAATGACGCAGTTGAACTTAGAAACGATGACGGAGAAGACAGTAATGGTGATGATGATAATGAAATACATTCAAAGACGCAGTTGAACTTTGAAACCGTGTCTGCACAGTAATGATGATGATGGTAATTAAAAAAAAAATCAAAGACGCAGAGTTGAACTTAGAAACGGTGTCTGCGAAGACAGTAATGATGATGAGGAGGATGACAATGATGATGAGGAGGAGGATGACGTCCGTAACGACGACGATGTCCGGGACAGCGCAAATGTCCAGGAAAATGACATGGCATGCTGTGGTATTGTTTGTGTGCAGGAGCTACAGACGTGTGTGTTCAACAGCACGTGCACCATCAATAAATCTACACGTCGCTTCTGCGCTCCATGCAGGCTGAAGAAATGCTTCGCCATAGGCATGGACCCTGATCTCATATTAGGTAAATAATGTTATTGTTTATTTTATTTTAATTTTTGTATTTTAATTTGTGTATTTTAATGTTGTATTTGTATTATTTTGTTTGTGTGTGGGTGCGTGCGTGCGTGTGGGTGTGTGTGTGTGTGTGTGTGTGTGTGTGTGTGTGTTTAGACGGCGTTCTTGTGACACTTGAGAATCTACAGACGTTTTTTTGACAGGCCTCGTTATGCTGACGTCAGAAGAGTCTGCCGTTAGGGTTAGGGTAAGGGTTAGGGATCCTATCATATCCTATCCTGTAACTCGAAAGTCGTTGGGGCACCACAGATGTTCGTTTAACCAGCGTATTCCAGTTCAGTGAATAAATGTGTAGTCCCCGACACAATATGCATATAGGAGACTGCCGTGCGTATTCCATGTTTTTTTCTGTCCTTAGCAACCCTCATGGCTTCGCTCAGTGTCAAGCCAGTCCATTCTCGAATGTTGTCCCCGCACTTCGTTTTCTGGCTACTCTCCTTCTGCCTCCTTGCACCGTGCTTTGCGGGATGGATGTTTCAAGGCCTGATGCTATGGTGATGTGGCCATACCATCGGAGTTTCCGTTTCTTCACTACTGTGAGCATGTCATCGTGTTGTCCAATGGCTTGTCGGACTTCATCGTTGGTGATGTGCTGGGTATAGGAAATGCCCAGAAGTCTTCTGCAGCGCCTCATCTCCGTGCTTTGTATTCTTCGTTGTTGGTCTGCTGTGATGGAGATGACAACAGAGCGCAGCAACCTTACCTTGTGCGCCTCAACCTTGTGAGAACAGCAGTTGTTTGTGCGATCTTGGAGAGGACTTCCTGTCGGGACCCATTGATACAATGGCTCCTAAATATTTGAAGCTTGGCACCGTGCTGAGGGATCGGCCCCGGACCTTGATGTCCGTGCTGATGCCATTGGTGCTGTTGGTTGAGGTTAGGATTCGAATAAAAACTCTTAAAAGTACTTTTAAAAGGGGACGAAATATAACCGATTTTCAACACAACGTATGTGGCGTTTCATGAAAGTCATAACAACGCGATGTAAACAATAATGTGAGTGAGTGTGTGGGGGTGGGGGTGGGGGTATAGATGTGTGCGTGAAGCTATTTAACATTTATTTATGTCTATTTTTCTTTAATTTGCATATATATATTTAATTTATTGTTTACATTTAGTTTTTATTTGACTATAGTTCTTGCTTACATCCAGTCTTGTTAAAGAACATTTGTTGTTAGGTTGCTGGCTTCTTGTTTTTCTCTTATCTCGTTTTGCTTTTCTGTTTAATATGCTGCTGCGATGCATTTAGGTTTTGTTGTCTGTACTGTGCTAATGTTGTGTTTTCTTTTTTATCTTTCCACATTTTGTTTTTGTTGTTAATATGCTGCTACAATGTATTATACATGAATTAATTAAGCATACATGTGAACGGCACGAGAGCTGTGACATAAGGGAGACTATCAACAACAGCAAAAAAAAAGCTCAGGTGGCGAATGCAATTCACTGACGCCATTTATTGGATTGCCAGTTTTAGAAGACAGTATAAGCTAATCTGAATCTAATTCAGCTGCACAGTGCATTTAAACAGAACATTTAATTTTGTTATTTTTAATTAAAAAAATAAACCAAACCAAAACAAAACCAAAAAAAGAAAGAACGAAATTACATCAAACACAACAGTGCCAATGTAGGCCTACCTACTCATCCAAAATTAGATGTTTACGAAACTACAGTTACAGCCCCCCTTGTAGCCCTTCAATGTTTGTAGTTATATTTCTCTCTTTGGAAAAGTTCGTCCTTTTTGTTTTGTTTTGTTTTTTGGTTCTAATGTTTTTAAACTTGAAGTGAGGATTTTGTTATTCCTGTTAGAGTGCTTTTAACACGTCAGCCTGTGTTTCTATCTTTACGTTTATTTATTTTAAACGCAAATTCGTTCCAGTGATCTCTTTTTCATTGCCTAACGAACCCCGAAATGATCGCGTGACCCGGTGGCACAGTGGCGTAGCGATTTGAGCACACGCTAGCAAAGGTTTCGTGAAGCAACGTCGAGCCCGGTCAGTAAGTATTTGGATGGGTTGACCGTGCTTGGAAGGCAATGTTCGAACGACACGCAAGCAAGCGTGACACTAGCGCACGACACCCACCCTCTCTCCCACCCTCCACCCCACTCTCCCACTACAACCCAGCCACACAGTCCACCCAAGCTGTGATTGGGTACCAGACTCTCTTTGGGACCGAGTACGAATGAGCAGTGAAGTTTTACGTCTGCACCCACCATTGGCGATATGGCAGATGGGAAAAAAACCCTCCCAGGGAACAAAGCACTGAACCACCACAGCAATCACACTGCTAAAATGGACAGTGAAAATGGCCACTTTTATCTGGCCCGTCACGGGATTCGAACCTGGGTCATCGGGGAGCCAGGCGAACGCTCTACCACTTCAGCTACGGCGATGGGACAATCGAGTACAACACACAGGCAGCGATCGTGAGGAGAGGTGGACCATGCCCTCAGTAAGCTGGCCCAGAGGAAAGGGACTTCCCAAGCGCCTCTTTCCCCAATGACCGATACGGGGTTATACGGGGTATGGGAACACCTTAACTGATTTCGTTTAACACATTCTTTGTGTCCACAGCGACTCGACCAAAGATTTTTAGATTTTGAGGTTAGGTCAGCCAGGCTAGCTATAAATAGCTTCGCCGATGCTTCCGTTCCTTTCCTTTCACTGGAAGGGAGGGTGCAGGCAAGCTATAAATAGCCCGCAGCAAGCAAACTGAGGAGGCACTCAGCAGTGCTGCTCACATAAGAATTGAGCTAGTGTGTGTCTCTCTCTATCTTTAATATTTATTTATTTATTTATTTATTTAGTTAGTTATTTTTATTTACTTTTTTAAACATTTTATTAAAAAGAAATTGTTTGACGAACTTTTTCATGACTGATTGTAGCGCCTGCCGTGCTTTATTGCATGTGCTCTCTTAATATTCCTTCTTTTTTATGTTATCTCGTGCATAACCTCCGTCGCTTTTGAAAGCATGGTCTGATTTATGTGCTTCTTGCATTAGTCTCGCTTCAGCTTTAAAAAAAAAAAATGCTGTTGATGTCTCACTCGCTTCTGCGTTGATGGTCGGTGTGTTTTGCTTAGCTTTATCTGTATTGTGTGTGTGTGTGGGGGGGTGTGTGCAAGGTGGAACCGGTGCGTGCATGTGTGTGTATGTGTGGGTGCGCGCGCGTGTGTGTGTAATTTCTTGTGTAACATTTTCAAAGGATGTGTGTGTTGTTTAGCTTTACGTTGTTGTTGTTGTTCTTCTTCTTTTTTCTTCATCATAAGACATAAGACATAAGATTCTGTATTCGCTTCAAATGTTACACACTGAAGAATTTGCTTTGCGCGTCTGGGAATGGCATAAATCATTAACAATAACTAATAAAAACACAATTGGTCCCGACTTCTGTGAATAGCTCGGAAACTAAAACCAATGATATTCATTCACTCACATCCACAAAGCATCAGCAAACCGCATAAAAATGACGTCACCAAACAAAACAAAAAAAGCAGATTACCAACAAAAAAAAGGAAAAGAAAAAACAACAAAAAAAGCATGCGCTCACACACACACACACACACACACACACACACACACAAACACAAACACACACACAAACACATAAAACATCCTTGAAAACCTGGCCCTTTAATACTAGACAATAGTAATGCAGGATCAGATGAGAGAATGGAGGTGCTACAATAGGACTTACCAAACAGCAAAAACACACAGTTTTGTGAGCCCTTTCTTTCTCAAATTAAGTTTCTTTTGGCGATGGTTAACACCAGAAAGGATAAGAAATGTTTGCATGCCTATCACCAGTCTTTTTAATCTACTATCAGTAACACGCCTAGACAGAGCCCACATCCCATCCTGTGCAATGTGGTTCGATCGGATAAGTTGTTTATGCTAAAAGACACCGTTTTCCTTACAGTTTTGGGTACTACAAGTCTGCCCCTGATCGAGTATCGAACGCTTAAGCCTACTGTGATCAGAAATGGGTTGTCTAATGCACAGCTACCGACAACAGGGCCTGTTATCTGTCAGAAGCAAAAACATAAGATCCGTTTTGCCCACAAGTGGATGGCCTTCTTTGATTATTGAATCTTAAAAGGCACCTCGACTGACATTCAAAGCAGTACATTCTAAGCCTCGTTGAAACGCCCGCCTCATTCACACAAACCTTAAAGTAAGATCATCATCATTGCGGGGGTGGATAAGTGGTGGGGTGGGAGGGGGGAAATGCCTTTCACGCTAAGCTATGACTAGTCGCTTATTTGAATCTAAACGTCGTGTCCGGGAGTTCGAAAGGTCTGTTATGAGCACTAAATGGCTCCCTTAGAGTACAGACACACACACACACAAACACAGCGGAGCGCTACCAGCAAGCTCCAGTGTGTTACTGACCGTTAGCCAAGGGAATTCATTTTGTGTCTGTTGTCTGAAGTGACGACAAGAGGCCCCTCGGCTAGGGAAGCCCCCTGCTGAACGTTCTCATGGGCCCCAATGACTTTTTAAGCTGCTTACACACCCATCGGTTATCTTTTCCCTCAATAATGTGGGATTAATGAACTCTTCTATTATCGTATTAACTAGTGTAAAAGTGTGGGGAGAAACGCAAATGACCTCAGATGCATGTTAATGTGTTAGACCAGAGGGTACATATCCAGCTGCACAACCTCTCACTTTGGAACTTTTTTGGGGGGAACTTTTGTCCTTTTATTAACAAAATCACATATAATTAAATCATGAAACAAGGCTCATAGCCCAGGGGGCATTTTAGCCAAAAAAGGGGAAAAGGGGGATGGGGAATTACATTAAAAAACAATGAACGGCACAAAAAAGCTGCTCCATAGGCATCACAAGATAAACCTCTGAAATGTCAAACATCCGTGTAAAGTTTTATGTTGAGTCAACATGGAAAGAAAAATGTACAGCATTGCATGGTTCACAAAATAAGACAAAAGGGAATGCACAATATATAAATAGTGACATAACTCAAACTGCAATAAAGCGGCTTAAATTTAGCAACCTACTCTTTGATTATATTCGTCCAAACAAGAAAATAGAAGTTTGACATAAAATTAAAAGAGAACTGTTGGTCACTACTGGAAAAGTGAAAAAATAATCCCTATAAAACGGCTCAAATCAGACAATCTGCGTTTAGATTTAGAGTTCAATAACTGATTTAACTTATAGGCATTCGGGTGATTCCTGAAGTATTGAGGTATTAAAGAAAGTCTGTTAATAACCAACACAGAATTTGTACATCTAAACAGATAATGAAATTCATCACCTAGTTCATCCAGATCACACAGAGTATACATTCTATCTTCTCTCTGAATATTCAAATATCTAAGTGATTGAATTGGCAGTTTGTGACAACTGAGCCTAAATTTCAATAAGTTTCTTCTCGATAGAGGTGACAAGGAAACTAAATAATCTTCAAAACAGAACGTACTCTTAAAAATTCACGCATGTCACGTTCATAACTAAATAATATAGGCCTTCTTTTTGTGTGAGTGTGCGCGCGCGCATGCGTGCGTGTCCGTGGCTACATAACGTATACTACTACCGGCTGTGACTCGGTAATAATATTTGTCTGTGTGACTCTGACCGGAATGACCGAAAGGTCCCAAGAAGACGAACACATAAGACGGGGATGGATGATTGCATCAGTTTGCTATGCCTTGCTTTCAGTTTTCCTGTAGTTTATTGAAAATGGCAAAATGGCCCGTCCTGGGTTTTTGTGTACGTGTACGTTTTGGTCCCAGTCTTTTTCTTTTTCTTTTTATTTTGCTGTCAGCAACCTCTATATATTCTTTTTTGCTTGGAGGTATTTACAACTTGTTGACCAAAAATAAACGCGCATAATAATCAAATCATAAACACAAGGTTGTCACCAAATATTTGAATTATTATTTTAAAAATTAAAAAACGCAAACATTTAAGGAATAGGCCTAATCTTAGTTAAATACTAAGAAGAAGGAGAAGGAGAAGAAGAAGAAGAAGAAGAAGAAGAAGAAGAAGAAGAAGAAGAAGAAGAAGAAGAAGAAGAAGAATAGAGTATCGCCGGTAATAGACTGATGCCAAATCAATAAGCGAGCTGCTAAAGGATGGTAGGGTACATGTAGGATGTAGGTTGGCGATAAACGTCTGTGTACAACACGCAGCTCTAACTGCTCCCTGTGGCCATTTTTCAGATGACGAGGAAAAGAAGGCAAGGCAAAGCAAACGTGAGCGGGACGTACCAGGGGGCGAAGTCAAGAAGCAGAAGGTCGGAGCCAAGGGTGGAGCCAAAGGTGGCGCCAAGGGTGGTGGAGCCAAGGGATTGGCCAGCGCCGACATGCAGCAGCACGTCACCTCCACCGGCAGATCAATCACCAAGGCTGCTGCCACCGGCGCCACCTGGGAAGCGTCCCCGGGCAGCTCCTCCAGCAGCCAGCAAGACAACGACGCCACGAAGGGAGGGGGGGTCAGGGCGAGAGCGAGGACGGGAAGGTGATGGATTTTCCCGGCAAGGGCAGCTGGTGCCGACCCACCAATGCATTGGGCATCCACTTCAAGCACGCGGCGCGAGAGGACCTGCCCTGGGACATGCACCTCTTCTGGCCGCTGACGGTGGAGGAACGCAATGTGCTGACGCAGCTGACGGCGTCGTACCAGACCATCACGTCATCCACGTCGCAGGAAGACATCGACCGCATGAAGTCCTGGTCGTCGTTCTGCATGGAGAAGGCCATTTTCGACCTGGAGTACAACATGCGACAGTACGTGGAGTTTGCGCGCATCGTGCCGGAGTTCCGACAGTTGAAACAGGGCGATCAGATCTCCGTGTTGAAAGCGTCAGCCCTGCACTGGTATCACATCCGCATGTCGTCCGCCTACAACCCTGAGCGCCGCGCCTGGATCAACGCCTTTGGCACGACGGTGATGTCGGAGCTGACGGGCTTCCTTGGTGACCAGCAAGGCGTGCAGCAGTACTCGCAGTTCTGCGAGAGCCTCAAGTTCCTGGTGAAGAACGACACCACGCTGTACGCTCTCATGCATATCTTAACGCTGTTCGACCCCTCCGACATCAACGTGGAGGACCGACTGACAGTGAACGGGATCCGGGACCGCTACACGCTTCTGCTCAAACACTACCTGGAGTCGCAATTCTCCTTCCTGCACGCCGACCGCTATCTGGCCGAGGTGATGGCGCAGCTAGTGGACCTCAAACAGCTCTGTCAGGCCTCCGTGGACTTCTACCGCCACTTCTCCAACCACTTCAGGCCGCTCATCGCTGAGGTCCTCTCGGACGCATGACAGACTCCCGGAACAAACGGCGGATTTATTGAGCGTCTTCTCACTTGCTGAGCGTTACCCGCTCAATATGAAACGTTGTACTGTTCATCACACTGACACAGGGACTAGAGTTCTAACTACAGTGTCTTTGCTAGACCTGCTTTTCATGGTATCAGAAATCGTATTTTGAAGTCACAAGCAGTGTGTAGGGAGGAGAGACGGTTTGTTTGACAGAGGCATTGACGTGTACATATCAAGCCTCCAAAAGAACCTCCAGCGCCTCAGAAGTGATGGGCGACTCTCTTTTCTGTGCAAGCGCATTGAGCATGTTCTCATGGCGTATTGGCACTGTACAAGACTACATCATCATCATCATCATCATCATCACCATCATCATCATCATCATCATCATCATCATCATCATCATCATCATCATCATCATCATCATCATCATCACACCCATTGCACCAAGGTACCAGCGCACTCAAGATACACCTCTAATCTTCGCTGCGTAGCGTGAACAGGATATATCGTAATATCGCCAAGATAATAACTTGAGTCCGCTATGAGCGGACGAGACTACCTGCGAAATCACGGAAAAAGCGCAATTTCACTGTAAATATATACAGAATGTTGCTCTACAACATTCCGCTCTTTCCGTCTCAAAAACCCAATTGCCTTGTTGGATTCTTAAATTGCATGAAACCAAGTGAGGACACTATCCGGCGTCAACAAACGGTTCAAAAACATTCTCAAACGGTTCGTAAAAGACAGTTGACCTAGAAACTAATACAGTTTGACCTAATTCGTCCCCTAGAGGAGACGAAACTTACATTTTTCTATTTTCATGAGTTCACTGCAGTCAAATTGCGCTTTTTCCGTGATTTCGCAAGTAGCCTCGTCCGCTCCGCTCATAGCGGACTGAAGTTATTATCTTGGCGATATTACGATATATCCTGTTCACGCTACTCAGCGGTACTTTCAACTGTATCTTGAAAGCGCTGGTAGCCATGCGCATTACCTCCATCATCATCATCATCATCATCATCATCATCATCATCATCATCATCATCATCGTGTCCAAGTTGATCCCGGAACCTCTCAGACAAGGAAAGGAAACTTGTTGGACCGCGTCTAATCTCCACTTGATTTGCCTCATCGTCCATCTTCTTCAAAATAGAGGACACCATCAAGAAAGCCATTCAAACTAAGTCCTACAGAATTAATCTTCTGTAGATCAGATGTTGGACCAACTTAGATAACAGCTCTGGGGCAACTTAAGCCTCTACACCCAACCCCTCCTCCCACCTCCTTCAGAAACTCAATGAACTGTTGGAGGATCCACCTCTAATCCACCTTCTTGCTTTGCTGCGAATGCATCGAGTGTGCATTGTCCCTTGTAATCGCTTGAGACTCTGCGGTGGTGTTTGGCAAATATACAAACTCGCGGACTGGGTTTAGCAACTACGGGAAAGGAGAAGAACAAGACAAGAAGCAGAAGAGGAAGCCAAGTTGAAGACGATGATGGGGGAGAAGAAGGAGCAATGTACAATTTGTGGACAAAAATCTGAAGTTGTTTTGCAAGGTTTGGTGCCAGCCACTACATACCCTTCTTTCTGAACGATGTTGCCGTTAACTTGATATTATCCTATATATATATATATTATATAACATAACAAATAAACAATTAAAATCTATATTACACACATAAATATCTTTTATAATGATGTGGGTATTATAGATTTGTATTGTTTATTTTTTTTAATTGTTTATTTGATGTATTGTATTATTTACTTATTTTATTTACGTATATTTATTTGTAGTACTCCTGCGTCTTGCTGATAGCGATACAATTCCTGATGAAGCCGAAATACAGCGGGAAAGGTTGAAAAGGGGAAATACTGGTGTGGCCTGTGTGCTGCGTGTACAGGATCAATGTTTCACATTTTATTCCATTTGGTTTTTAGCCTCTTGAACCAGCACCTATACTTGTGTGGAGTTAGTATTCTTAAAGTATTATATATATATATATATATATATATATATATATATATATATATATATATATATATATATATATATATATATATATATATATATATATATATATATATATATATATATATACAAGACTGAATACTTCTACTCCAGTATGCAGTCTTGTACTAGCATTTTACTTATTGAAGGCAAAGTCATGTTTGAGATTCTTTTGTTAACGATCATAGTTTATGTATCTAGTTCTGTATATAACGCAATTCGTCATTGTGGTTCAGCTTAAACTTGTTAGATTTGAGTGTGTGGTCTAAAATTACAGGTACGTGAACCGGCTGTAAAATAATGTAATAAATTAATTGAATTAGTTTTTTTGTTGTTGTTTTTTGGGAGACGGGGGATAGGAAGAGAGGGGGGAGGGGTATACGCTTTTTGTTTGTTTGCATGTCATTCTTGCTCAAAACCATTTACAGACGCAGGAGGGCAACATTTGTACATTTAAAATGAAAATGCTTTGATGTGGTAAACCGCCGTGGAAATGGTCATTATGGCAAAGTAATGACAAGCAAATGTGTGCAGAAGCCACGTTTTGTGTTGTTTTTGGTCGAAATAAGCATTCCTTGACTTGTATGTACACGTTTTGTTTCTCATTGTTGTAAATTGTGAATGCTGGCAATACTCTGTTTTATTCCATTAGAGCAAATTGTTTTTTAGTTCTTTGGTGTAATATGGGCTCGTATCTTGTTGTTTCAGTGGCCTTGATCTTGACTAACAAACACACGGCCTTGACCTTTTGCTTTACCGTAATCTTGACCCTATTGCCGCTATTGTTAGTCAAGTTGAGATGTCTTTTGGTATTAGTTGAATGTGAGGAGGACAATGTTGACAATCCTTCGCTTGTTGTTATTGCTATTTGGTATTATTGTTCAACATGTGCATTATTATTTGCCGAGCTAACTATGTATGGCATAATAAAATTCCTATTTCTTGATGGTGACACATCGCTCAATGTGCATTCCACTCTGTACAATAAGTACACTGTAAAATGTATCAGGATTAAAAAAAAACAAAAAACAACAAAAAAACAACAACATTAAAATTAATATTCTGTTAAATGAAAGCAATCTATAACGCTAAATCTGTTTATAGTTTTAACCGTGTAATTGTATTGTGTTAATAAAACACTGCATAAACTTCATTTCCACAAATGTGTATTACTTCATAAAGAAATGCACACCCTATATTAAACTTATATAAAATCACTGTTAAATTTAGAATGTACATTACAATATTTGTATTCAAATTGATACATTTTGTTGATTGTTGTAGAGTGCCATGTATAGTTGTTCATATTGAGCATCAATTTGTTTTAAATTCTTCCTACCGTGTTGCTTTCTTGTTTATGCCAGAGCATTTAGATGCCAGTTTCAGTTTTAATGTTGTGATCTATTGGTCAACCGAAAGTTTGATTTCAGTTGCAATCCTGGTTAGCTCCGCTAGTTCGGCCTTGCACTGCTAGGCAACCACCCCCTCTTCCCTCCTACACATCCGTCTCCTCCTTTCCCGAAGAAAAGCTTGCAGCTCGGGATAGCTTTCATAGTGTTCTGAGACGAGATGGCCGCCCGGATAAATCTAGGCAACAAAAACAAAACAAAGAGACAAGTTACCTCCCATTTCCGAAGACTGACTATTCTTACTTCCCAATTCATGCTTTTTACTCCTTGATAAAAGTTGTTCTCTCTCTCTCTCACTCTCTCTCTCTCTCTCTCTCTCTCTCTCTCTCTCTCTCTCTCTCTCTCTCTCTCTCTCTCTCTCTCTCTCTCCCCTCTCTCTCTCTCTCACTCTCACTCACTCTCTCTCACTCTCACTCACTTTCTCTCTCTCTCTCTCTCTCTCTCTCTCTCTCTCTCTCTCTCTCTCTCTCTCTCTCTCTCTCTCTCTCTCTCTCTCTCTCTCTCTCTCTCTCTCTCTCTCTCTCTCTCTCCAAAAGCCCCCCGAGGAGATGCCGGGGGTTTCAGTATAAATAGTATCCCCACTGTCTGGAAATTTAGTGCTTTAAATTCCCACTGTTGTTGTCTTTCTCCTTTGTTCTTTCTCATTCCTACACTGTTCTATCAATCGACTATACTATCTTTTTCTTCGCTAGCCCAGTCACCTACCTTTTTTCTTGAAAGTTCTTCCGGGACAAAACTCCTCATTTGTGTGTGAGGTCTGTTGGGTCCGCTTGGGAATATTGGATGCTTTCTGCCAAATGGTTACTGGAGCTTCCTCTATTGTTATTATTTAGCAATGTAGGCAATTTATATGTATGTGTTTTGTTGCTATTTTATAATGATGTTTGTATTCTAATTTGTTTTTGTAAACGGGGGTTCGATAAATTAGAGTATAGCCTCAGCGTCCCCTGCGTGGGATGTCTTTATTGTAAAGTGCCCGGCTGATGGAGTGCCTTCAGTGTTACCATTATGGTTGTTTCGGCAGGTCTTTTATGCGGATCAGGGGTGAATCCTCTTTCAGTGAAGTTGTGGTCTTGATTTTGTGGCCCTGATTCAGCTCTTTGCAGTCCGCTGGACCCTGTAAGCTCCCCCGTTGGGGTGCCGGGGGTTTCAGTATAAATAGTATCCCCACTTTCTGGAAATTTAGTGCTTTAAATTCCCACTGTCGCTGTCTTTCTCATTTACTGCTTCTCATTCCTACTCTGTTCTATCAATCTGCTATACTATCTTCTTCTTCGCTAGACCAGTCATCTACCTTTTTTCTTGAAAACTCTTCCAGGACAAGACTCCTTATTTGTGTATGAGGTCTGTTGGATCAGCTTGGGAATATTGGACGCTTTCTGCCAGGTGGTCACCAGGGCTTCCTATGATATTATTTAGCAATGTAGGCATTTTATATGTATGTGTTTTGTTGATATTTTATAATGATGTTTGTACTCTATTTTGTTTTTGTAAATGGTTGTTCGATAAATTAGAGTACAGTCTCAGCGTCCCCTGCGTGGGATGTCTTTATTGTAAAGTGACTGGCTGGTGGAGAGCTTTCAGTTTTCCCACTTGGGTTGTTTCAGCAGATCTTTTATGCGGATCGGGGGTTGTCCGGTCCTGATTTGGCTCGGAAGAGTCCGCTGGACCTAAAGCAATAATCATGTAATGTAATGTAATGTAATGTAATGTAATGACCCTGTAAGCAATGAATAACTAACTAACTAACTCTCTCCAAAAGGCGATTTATAGAAGAATTCAATTCAATTCAATCTTTCAGTTAAGTCCGTTCACACATTTAGGTAATATTAGACATATTAAAATTAAACTTTTTAAACGCTTTTACAAACAAATTTACACTCAGGCTATAAAACTCTACCAACAGGAGATGTAGCAGTAACTTTCACAACTTCTGTAGCATTGAGATCGATACAGAACCACGTCTACAGATTACCATTATGTTACGTTATGTCCATTTACTTCGAACATGTTTAAAACTGGGCCTATGTGTTGAAGAAGGCACGCAGACATGCTATTTGTATACCTCACCAAGAGTTCATTTCACAAGGCGATATGTGTTTGTAAATATTTGTTGACGAAGGTCATTCAATCAGGCTATTCTGTCTTATCGATATACCTCAGCACGAGTTCTTTTCACAAAGCGACGTGTTTGTAACAAATTTTATTTGTTGAAGAAGGTCAGCGTTGATTCATCGTACCTCCGTTTCGTGTCTCTCTCTCTTTTTTATAAAAAGTTTTTTTTTCCCCCAGACTTACCTGGCAATACTTTGAAATTGTCGGGAGTCATAACGAGCCAAATGTCGATCTGTCTTTCGGTCCGTTGGACGGCATATCTCAAGAACCACTGAGCGGACTTCGACCACACTTCATAGAAACAGTAATGGCTGGTTAATGACTGCCTCCCGCGATATCATATTTTCCTCTATCGCCAAGGTCAAGGTCATTGGAGTCATTTTATGCTAAACACCTTGCTCAGTATGTCAAAAACGGTTTAAGCGATTTTATAGAGTTTTGTTATTCAGGAACCTCAAATTATGGGCCATCCTTCAGTAGCAATGCGGTTGGCGGTCAGTCGGTCGGTTCGATGCTCCAAATGTCACAGGTTTGTTCAAAGCACAATTTTTTTTTTTGCCGTACCTCAAGAATAACTGAACCGAAATTCATATTTTTTTCTTTGCAAATACTTTAACTAATGCTTTCTCAAAGGTCAAGGTCATTGTGCTTCAGCATTTTCTAAACACGTTTTGCGCTGTTTCTTAAACTTGGCCAAACCGATTTTCATAATTTTTTTGCTTGCCAATAGTTCAGATGTTATTTCATGTTTACCTTTTGCTCCGTTAGTCACGATCAACACCGCTAAGAAAATGTGTACTTTTGGAAAATCCTTATTTTTCGGCTACGTGTGTGAATGAGTGGAAATACATTTGGAATGGCTTGCCATCTTGTTTATTTGTGTGCTTTTGACGGAGCCGCCCTTGTTGTGATTTGTGATGAAGGTTGTTCTCGTATACTTGCTCATTGTAATTGACTTTTGGCAACTTAGCTGCGAATTTAGTTGCGAATTTGTTCAGTGATATTAGTGTACTTAAACCGGAAAATAAATACCTTGATTGAAGTTTTTAAAATGTTGTACTTCAGACTAGTGAAGTGTGTTTTTGCATTTGCGATCTTTGCTTTTGTTGTTTTCGTCCTGGTTGTTGTTGTCGTCGATACTGCGTCGTCTTTGTTATTGTTGTTATGGATATTTTCAGTTGTATTTTGTTTCTTGTCTTTGATAACGTCAGTCAATTTGAAAAGAAGTGTATAAGTAGGTGCAGTCTCAAATTATTATTAAAAAAATTAAGTAAAATTAAAAAGAAAAACATATTTAAAGCGTGTCTGAAAAAAAAATTGGGGGGGGGGGGAGGGGAGCTGAAAGAAAGGGTGAGGGGTGAGGAGGGAATGTCGAATTCACGATAAAAAATTAATTTGTTGTTATTATATTCATGCTTTTTTTTGTGTCAGGTACTTGCTAAATTTGATTCTAGCCTGTAGCAGACGCTCTTTTTAAAAACATGCCTTACTTCAGGCCTTTGGCTGATGCAGCGTTGCGATGGGGGCAGCTGCAGTGTACATAATTTAGACCTACAATGGGCGTGTATGCCTATTTTGTTGCTCTGCAAGAGCAACTTCACTCCTTTACATGCTTCAGCAAGCATTGTAGTGATGGCATTGACAGAGTAGTTGCCCCTTCTAGATGAACGTGCTAATGGAGAGCTAACGGCCTACTAGCGCCAAAACCTGTTCATTATAAAGAGCATGAGATAATTACAAATATCATCTGATAATTATAATTATCAAGGGATAATTACAATTATCATTGAAAAATTATAAGTATCTTTGAGTGATCATGTTTAATTTTCAGTTTTGGATCTAGCAATCCGCCTGGAAATGGGCCAAAACCGAAAGTGTTAATTATCACATAATATTCATGTATACAGGCATTCATCAAAAGGTTTTTCTTATACAGTTACCCAATTTGAGACAGAGAGATTAACTTGATCTACTAAAGACATAGCATACGTAACAGTTCAAACACAAAACCACTATATATTTGGCTAATTTTATGGATCTCTTCTTTCTCACTCCAACTAATAGAATAATGATTAAAACGGAGTTCAAGAAAACTTTAAGTCCTAAAGTAATAAATATGTGAACTACAATATGATTTTATCTTTCTCTGCAGCAATCCCGTTCCATGTCTAACAGAAAATTACATTTATCAATTTATGAAAATATTTTATGCATTTACAAAAATTAGTATCAGTATTATATTTCCAACAAGTAAATCATAAAATATAACTATCAGATTACCGTGTCCGTCATGAACAGAATCCAGAATCATCACACTGAAAAATAGAAGTAGCTTACACAGTAACACAATATTTCCAAATCACACAAAATAAGCATTCACCCTTCGTTTTTCACAGTCTATCTTTTATTCCACTATTACACCCTATTCTATAGTCCTATTTCATCCAATCACAGACACTCTCAGATGCACACGAGAACAACCTTCTGGTTTAGTTCGTTTCGTTGTGTAGATTAACGTTCCCGGACCTTCTGGTCTCCAAACAGTCTTTATACAGCCGTGTCTCATCACCGAGATATTCCTGAACTGGGAAATATAGTACCAACCCAAAGCGAATACATACGCAACGTGCCCATGTCAATAGCAGTCGCTTGTGTACTTACTACATCAATACGTGATGTATACACCAATATAAATATTTACCAGTTCACTTCGTGACACCAGCTCATTTATTTTTTTTATTTATTGTCAATGTGTTCGATTGGCACTATGATATTTTTTTTTAAAAGAAATGGCACTATGATGGTTTTTTTTTTTTAAAGAATGGCATTGTTTATGATGATGGCAACTATGATGATGTTTTGTGGAAGTTCTTGATGATGATGATGATGATGATAATGATGATGATGATGATGATGATGATGATTGATGATTGATGATTGATGATGATGATGATGATGATGATGATGATGATGATGATGATGATGATGATGATGATGATTGGGAGTGTGTGTTATTTTATTTTATTTTATTTATTTTGTATTATTTCCTTTTTTTCCCCGAGGGGTTTTCCGTGCTCCCTTGGGATTCCCCCGCTCCACTTCCCCTCCCCTTCTACCCCCTCTCCCCCCGTCCTCTCCCCCCACTCGCCATAATCTGCCCCCGCTATTTGACGCTTTCTGTCAAATGGTCACTAGGGCTTTCAATGGTATAATTATTTAGCAATTTAGGCAGTGTATATGTATGTGATACATAGATATTCAATGTATGTGTTTTGTTCATATTTTATAATGATGTTTATATTCTATTTTGTTTTTGTAAGCGGGGTTCGATAAATTAGAGTACAGCCTCAGCGTCACCTGCATGATGCCTGTATTGAAAAGTGACTGGCTGGTGTAGTGCCTTCAATGTTACCATTAGGGTTGTTTCAGCAGACCTTTTATACGGATCGAGGGATGAGTCTTTCAACCAAGTAATGGTCCTGATTTGGCTTTTTGCAGTCCGCTGGACACTATAGACAATGACTAACCAACCAAATATTGTTCCTATTTTATTCTATTCTATTTTAGATCTTGGCAGGCGAAACCATCGGTTTTAACTCTTTCCCTGCCAGGCATGTTTCCACGTTTGTGCCAGACATTTCTCTGGCACCGGAAAGAAAGTTCAGTACCTTAGGCATTTAAGCTACTGTTCTTTCAATAATAGTTGTTAAATAGACATATTTAATATCAAATTAAAGGTAAAAGAGTGAAGAATAAGAAAAAAAACCACAAAAATGTTAATTTGATTATGTTATTGAAATATGTGTTTTGAAAGCATGTTGATCTTTTTGAAATGATAAAATAAAATAAAAATATTTCTACATACCACAGTGATAAAACAAATCTGGAGGAATAATTCCAATCACTGAATCAGCTTCACACACCAGAAAGAAAATTTATTTAGGATCAAAATACACTTTACAGTTTGAAATTATATTGATTATTAGCACAGAGTTTGACACACTGTCGATTGTGCCCATCACTATGCTTAGTAAAATGCCCAAAAAACACTCTAAAAACGAATCAATTTGAAGAAAAAACGCGCGTGTCGATCGAGAACGAAAGTAGAAAGAGTTATCTCTCTTTGGTTAAAATAAAACTTGGATTGGACTGCGCAAAAAACGGAACGAAACGGAATACTGAAATCGACGATATATCGTCGATTGGCACAAACATGGCGGCTCAGATCGACGATATATCGTCGATTGGCAGGGAAAGAGTTAATTCAGGGTCTAGCTGTGATGTGCGCGCATAATTTATGCACTTTGAATTATGTATTTGAATTTATTTGATCAGGCGGTATTAATGGAAAGATAACTCAGGCAGCAAGTTGAGAGAGAGAAAAAAAAGTTGTGTGCACTTAGTTTGCACACTGACGCTCAAAAGGGAAAAATGTTATTTTAATTTTTAGTAGTTTTAGTAGTAGTGACGTGAAACTATGTTTGGCTATAAGGAAATATATAGTATCAAAGCTGTATGGTGTGTGTGCTTGGTTTCTATTGTTGTTGTTTTTTATTGTGGGGTGCCGGCGGTTTCTGTATAAATAGTATCCCCACTTTCTGGAAATTTAGTGCTTTAAATTCCCACTGTCGCTCTCTTTCTCATTTGTTCCTTCTCATTCCTACTCTGTTTTATCAATCTACTGTACTATCTTCTTCTTCGCTAGACCAGTCACCTACCTTTCATCCGGGACAAAACTTCTCATTTGTGTGTGAGGTCTGTTGTATCGGTTTGGGAATATAGGACGCTTTCTGCCAAATGGTCACTAGGGCTTCCTATGATATTAGTATTTAGCAATGTAGGCATTTTATATGTATGTGTTTTGTTAATATTTTATAATGATGTTTGCATTCTATTTTGTTTTTGTAAGCGAGGTTCGATAAATTAGAGTACAGCCTCAGCGTCACCTGCATGATGCCTTTATTGTAAAGCGACCGGTTGTTGGTGTGCCTTAAGTGTTACCATTAGGGTTGTTTCAGCAGACCTTTTATACGGATCGAGGGATGAGTCCTTCAACCAAGTAATGGTCCTGATTTGGCTTTTTGCAGTCCGCTGGACACTATAGACAATGACTAACCGACCAAATATTGTTCCTATTTTATTCTATTCTATTTTAGATCTTGGCAGGCGAAGCCATCGGTTTTAATTCAGGGTCTAGCTGTGATGTGCGCGCATAATTTATGCACTTTGAATTATGTATTTGAATTTATTTGATCAGGCGGTATTAATGGAAAGATAACTCATGCAGCAAGTTGAGAGAGAGAAAAAAAAGTTGTGTGCACTTAGTTTGCACACTGACGCTCAAAGGGGAAAAATGTTATTTTAATTTTTAGTAGTTTTGTTTTTAGTAATGACGTGAAACTATGTTTGGTTATAAGGAAAGATATAGTATTAAGGCTGCATGGTGTGTGTGCTTGGTTTCTATTGTTGTTGTTTTGTATTGTGGGGTGCCGGCGGTTTCTGTATAAATAGTATCCCCACTTTCTGGAAATTTAGTGCTTTAAATTTCCACTGTCGCTCTCTTTCTCATTTGTTCCTTCTCATTCCTACTCTGTTTTATCAATCTACTGTACTATCTTCTTCTTCGCTAGACCAGTCACCTACCTTTCATCTGGGACAAAACTTCTCATTTGTGTGTGAGGTCTGTTGTATCGGTTTGGGAATATAGGACGCTTTCTGCCAAATGGTCACTAGGGCTTCCTATGTTATTAGTATTTAGCAATGTAGGCATTTTATATGTATGTGTTTTGTTAATATTTTATAATGATGTTTGTATTCTATTTTGTTTTTTTGTAAACGGGGGTTCGATAAATTAAGAGTATAGCCTCAGCGTCCCCTGCGTGGGATGCCTTTATTGTACAGTAACCGGCTGGTGGAGTGCCTTCAGTGTTACCACTAGCATTGTTTCGGCAGATCAGGGGCGAGTCCTCTTTCGGCGAAGTTGTGGTCTTGATTTTGTGGTCCTGATTCGGCTCTTTGCAGTCCGCTGGACCCTGAAAGCAATAACTAACTAACTGACCGGTTCCTCAGAACTTAAAGGGACTAACTTGTGCTCCACAGATCCTTCTCAATTTCACTGTGGATTTTGACCCATTTGGAAATATTAAAAAAGACTTAACCCAAAATATCCTCTGAAAAAAAAAGTGCAATTTTGATATAACTCGTTAAATTCGTTTGTGATGACTACAAGCACTAAAATTGATTTTTATAAAATAATGAAATAAATAAGTAGCACTCGCATCGATCTGTGTATAACACAGCGCAGTTATTTGTTTACATAACAGGGAAGTGAAGCTGACAATTTCACAGCATATGGCTAGCTTTAGCAACGGGTTCCCACAATTTCATCTTTTATTGTGACAACAAAGGTAACTCCTAGGCGAACTCGTCATGAAAAAAAATATTAATACTTGAGATACAGCCCCTTTAAATTGTTTGTGACGAGTTTGTTGTTTTTATTGCAGCTTTTAATCTGTTATCGTTGATTTTTAGTCTCTTTGATGGTCATCATTCTCATCATCCTCATCATCGTCGTCATTATCATAATGATCATCAAAATCACCCTCATCATTGCAGACGACTTGAATTTATTATTTCAAAATTGGTGTGACTATTATTAGCTCCACAGATTTGTATGTGCATTTGTGCCAGTATACATTTTTATGAACGGTGTAAGAGCATGATATTATTATTATACATTTCCTCCTGTAAAGGATGTCGATGAATCGTCTTGTATCTTGTAGAAGGCTGATTTGCTAACGTGTCTTATATATACCTTGTTTCTGGGGACATGCTAAAACACTGTTGGAAAGGGCGGAATTTTACTATAAGGGTTCGGGTAAGGGTTAGTTGTAGATCTATCCCTAGCCCTTGCCCTAACCCTTTTCTCTACAAAATTGCGCTTTTTTTCCATCTGAAAAACCCATTTGCCTTCTTGGATTCTTAAATTGTATGAAACCAAGTGAGGACACTATCCGGCGTCAACAAACGGTTCGGAAACATTCTCAAACGGTTCGTAAAAGACAGTTGACCTAGAAACAAATACAGCTTGACCTAATTCGTCGCCTAGAGGAGACGAAACTTACTGTTCCTTGCATTTTCAAAGTTACCTTGGATCTGGGAACATGCGCATGTTCCCAGATACCAAACTGTGTCCCAAGATAACAGTACAAAAACATATATACCTTGTTTCTGGGGACATTTTATAAGACTATATATATATATCCGGTGAATTTGTAGTCTTGAAGTATTGAGGTCCATCGTTGTTTATTTACATGTACGCGTGTAGCGTAATCATCGTCGGTTTCACAGCCGAAGCACAGTGGTAGAGCGTTCGCCAGGCACTCTCTTGACTCGAATCCTGTTATGGGCCATTTTACCTGTCCGTCTTAGAAGTATGATTGTTGTGGTGTTTTCAGTGTTTTGTTTTAGGGACATACCATGACAGGTGTCGTTGGGAATGGTCGCTGAAGGCCCACCAGCCCTTAGAACTGCAGCATATCAAGGCCAGTGCCATGCTGCCTCCTATTTTGAGAGGTGCAATGTTGCCTCCTATTTTGAGAGGTGCAATGTTGCCTCCTATTTTGAGAGGCATAGTCCTTAAAAAGGACCCGTTTTGATCACGCCCCCTCGACAAATCCTTTTAGCATTCACAGTGAGTGTTGCCCTACTGAAAACAAAAGCGTACAACAAACAAATCCAACATTCTGGAGCTAAAAATAGCGTCTGCCAAAGCCGGTCAGAGACAGAACCCGTAAAAACAATTGCTCGTAAGTTTTTTTTTTAGTTGCGGGTTGAAAACATATACCCTACCCTGGACATCAAGGCGCACGCTTCAAGCCGCGTGGCTCACTCAGAAACAGGGTCAAAGGTCACACGGCTGTACCGTTAAAACAAGAAGAAACGAAAACCTCCATGTCAGAACCCAAATGGAAGATTCCAACTGTAGCGGTGGGTTAGAGCAACGAGAGCCCACTGTATCATTGGCTATTGTGATAACAATGCGAAGAGGGGCCGGGTAGCTCAGTTGGTAAGAGCGTCTTGCTAGTAACCGAAAGGTCGCTGGTTCGAATCCCGGATTAGTCAATGTGCGATCATATTATTTTCCCCTTTACCAACAATTTAGCAAGATCCGCACGAGAAACAACATCGTCATAGGAACCTGGAATGTCAGGACCCTAACTGCGGAAGGAAAATTAGAAGAACTGGCCCACGAGTTGGACCACTATCGATGGAATGTTCTAGGTATCAGCGAACTGCGCTGGAAAGGCCTAGGTGAAACAACGACCGACAAAGGCCACAAGCTCTATTTCAGCGGTAGGGATGACAGGCACGAACACGGCGTTGGATTCTTGGTCCACAAGAACATTCTAGCCACTGTCATGGGTTGCCGCCCAGTCTCCAGTAGACTCATTACCATCCGCCTGAGAGCAGCCCCTTTCAACATCACCATCATCCAGGCCTACGCCCCAACATCAGACTATGACGACAGCGAAGTGGAGGATTTTTATGAAAATCTACAGGCGGTCCTTGACCAAGTGCCGAAGAAGGACATAGTCATAGTGCAAGGCGACTGGAATGCCAAGGTTGGCCAAGATGCGCACCACAACTGGGGAGACACATGTGGACCCCACTGCAACAACGAGACAAATGACAGGGGTCTGAGACTCTTGGAGTTTGCCAGATACAACAATCTGGTACTGGCAAACACGCTTGGTCTCCACAAAAACTCCCGACGATGGACATGGCACAGTCCTGGCGGGGAGCATCACAACCAAATAGACTACATCATGGTCAAGAAACGCTTCAGATCAAGCATCAACATTGGCAGGACACGTACTTTTCCAGGAGCAGACATCGGAAGTGACCACGATCTCGTGATGATGTCTTTCCGGCTCCACTTGAAGAGAGTAAATACAGCAAAGTGCACTAGACTGAAGTTCGACCTGGACAAACTGCAAGACCCGGAGGTGGCAGAACTATTTCAGGCCACAATTGGAGGGAAATTTGCACCACTGCTCATTTTGGGGGCTGGTGAAGTAGATGTCAACACCATGACCACCACCTTCAACTCAGCTGTGACAGATGTCGCCACTGAGATCCTTGGCAAGCACCGACCAAAGAAGAAGCTGTGGATCACACCTGAACTTTTGGATCTGTGTAATAAACGAAGAGAGATGAAAAAGAAAAAGAACACCTCACAGGGAGCTGATGTCTACCGAAAAATCAACAATGACATCCGAAAAAGCATGCTCACAGCAAAGGAGAACTGGATAGAAGATCAATGCCAGGAAATAGAGAACAGTCTGAACAAGAACAACAGCAAGAAGGCCTACCAGACTGTGAAGCGGCTGACAAGTGTCAAACAGCCCAAAGTCTCCACTATCCAAAGCAAGTCTGGCATATGCCTTACAGAAGAACAAGAAGTTTTGGACAGATGGACAGAGTACTGCTCTGACCTTTACAACCATACACCAAATGGAGACCCATCAGTTCTAGCATGTCCCGAGAACAGAGAAGAAGAAGAAATCCTCCCAATTCTCCGGGAAGAAGTTGAGGCAGCAGTGCAAGCGCTAAAGAAAGGGAAGTCAGCGGGAGTGGACAACATACCCGCGGAACTGCTACAAGCAGGAGGAGAAGCGATGATTGATGCCCTCACCATTATCTGTAACAAGATCTGGCAGAGTGGGGAGTGGCCTATACCATGGACCCAGTCGCTTGTCATCACTCTTCCCAAAAAAGGTAACCTTCAGGAGTGTGAAAATTACCGGACCATCAGCCTCATCAGCCATCCCAGCAAGGTCCTCCTGAAAATAATACTCAACAGGTTGAAACCCCAAGCTGAACAAATCATAGCTGAAGAACAAGCAGGATTCAGGGCAGGGCGAAGTACCACTGAGCAGATTCAGGGCAGGGCGAAGTACCACTGAGCAGATTTTCAACCTCAGAATAATCTGTGAGAAATACCTACAGCACCAACAACATCTATATCATGTGTTCATAGACTTCAAGAAGGCGTTTGACCGAGTCTGGCATGCAGCTCTATGGGCAACAATGAAAGTGTACAACATCAGCCCTAAAATTATTGAAGTCATCAAAAGCCTGTATGACAAGGCTACCAGTGCAGTCCTCCACAACAGAGCCATCGGGAATTGGTTCAGAACAACAATCGGTGTGCGTCAAGGATGCCTACTCTCTCCAACACTCTTCAACATCTTCCTAGAGCGCATCATGTCGGATGCTCTTGCAGACCATGAAGGCACAGTCAGCATAGGGGGTAGAGCAATCTCCAATCTTCGTTTTGCAGATGACATTGATGGATTGGCTGGAGAGGAACAAAAACTTGAACAGCTGGTACAGAGGCTTGACACCACCTCCAAAGCCTATGGAATGGAAATAAGTGCAGAGAAGACCAAAATGATGACCAACAACACCAATGGCATCAATACGGACATCAAAGTCCAAGGCCAATCCCTCGACACAGTGCATAGCTTCAAATATTTAGGAGCCATTGTATCAGACAATGGGTCCCGACAGGAAGTCCTCTCCAGGATCGCACAAACAACTGCTGCCCTGACAAGGTTGAAGCCCATTTGGAAAGACAGGACCATCAGTCTACATTCCAAAGTAAGACTGCTGCGCTCCCTTGTCATCTCCATCTTCCTATATGCTTGCGAAGCATGGACCCTCACAGCAGATCTCCAACGAAGAATACAAAGCATGGAGATGAGGTGCTACAGAAGACTTCTGGGCATTTCCTATACCCAACACATCACCAACGACGAAGTCCGACAGACCATCACACAAGCCATTGGACAACACGATGACCTGCTAACAGTGGTGAAGAAACGGAAACTTCGGTGGTATGGCCACGTCACCAGATCATCAGGCCTTGCAAAGACTATTCTGCAAGGCACAGTGCAAGGAGGTAGAAGAAGAGGGAGACCGAAAAAGAGGTGGGAGGACAACATTCGAGAATGGACTGGTTTGACACTGAGCGAAGCCATCAGGGCTGCTGAGGACAGAGAAAGATGGAGTATGCTGGTTAAACGATCATCTGTGGTGCCCCTACGACCTTCGGGTTACGGGACAGGATAGGATAGGATTACCAACAACTGGCCCGCTGGTGTCAGTATAAATCGGTCCAGTAGTCACCTATATGCGAAAGTGTCGTGTGACTATAATCTACATACAAACAAACAAACAATGCGAATTTAAAGGTAAACCCGTTTTAGCCAAAAGTAAGCATAGCCTTCGACTTGGGGCTTTTTAACAAAAAGACATATTAGATCTAGATCTAGTAGCTGTGAAACCAAATCGCACTGAGCAGTGAAATGTCTCATCTTCTTACGTGAACTTGTTAGGTGTATTTGTTTACATTGGCTGATATGTTATTGTTTGTTGTTGTTGATGTTGTTGTTGTGTTGTTACCTGTGATGGAACAAAATCTCCATCTCACGTGACCTGCACATAGCATGTGACGTAGCAAATAAAAACAAAACATTGTTAGTACCGGAGGTCTATAATATAATAGTCAAGCGCAGTGAGCACCTCCTTAACCACAAATGGTAAACTACTGCGCTGTACAATTGGTCACATTATTATTATTATTTATTATTATTTATTATTATTATTATTATTATTATTATTATTATTATTATTATTATTATTATT
The DNA here is from genome assembly GCA_036898135.1 of Oncomelania hupensis. Lineage (NCBI taxonomy): Eukaryota > Metazoa > Mollusca > Gastropoda > Littorinimorpha > Pomatiopsidae > Oncomelania > Oncomelania hupensis. Next base: position 154,000,289 of record CM072511.1, on the reverse strand, counting down.
ATTATTATTATTATTATCATCATCATCATCATCATCATCATCATCATCATCATCATCATCATATGGAGGCACTGTGGTCTATGGAGGCACTGTGGTCTAATGGTAGTGCTTCGGCTTGAGGATCTGAAGGTCCCGGGTTCGAGCCCTGGCCGGGCCATTGTGTTGTGTCCTTGGGAAAGACACTTTACTCCTGTTTTCCTACTCCTTCGGATGAGAGTATAAACCGAGGTCTAGTCTGTGTGTCGCATACTTTCCATCATAACGGACTTTAAAGATCCTGACGCTCATGTCCTAGACGGGTGAGTGCCGGTAACAAGAACACACCCAGCATGCACTTGGTCCCTCTCCCCCATCCCTGGCTGCAAAGGATTGTGCTCAGTTGTCCGGGCGTCAGACCATGCGCCAAAGGCTGCGGGTGGGCGTCTCGGACGGTTTGAGTTAGATCCTGTATCGGCCAGCGCCTTGATCCTTAGGCTAAGGCGCCTTATAAATGACGAACATTAATATTATTATTATCATCATCATCATTATTATTATTATTATTATTATTATTATTATTATTATTATTATTATTATTATTATTATTATTATTATTATTATTATTATTTTTATTATTATTATTATTATCATCATCATCATCATTAGTAGTAGTAGTAGTAGTAGTAGTAGTAGTAGTAGTAGTAGTAGTAGTAGTAGTAGTAGTAGTGATAGCATTAGTAGTAGTAGTAGTAGTAGTAGTAGTAGTAGTAGTAGTAGTGATAGCATCGTAGGCTATCAGCCTTTTGCTTTTCTAGATAGACGGGCATTTAAGAACACACATATTACTTGTCTCACTAACATGTTTCAGGCATCAGTTGTTTGATGAATGTCGCCTGCCATGAGGGAGGTGGTGTGATTTGTTTGTCGTTGTTGTTATTGTTGTTGTTGTTGTTGTTGTTGTATAGTTTTTTGTTAATTAGTTTCAGTTCGATCACAAATGGTGTGTTCTGTTTGCTCAAGGAAATGTGTGTTAGTTCCTGATAGACATGCCGCTTGTTCACTGTTAACAATAATTTGGATTTTGTTCTCGTTGTTGACGACGGCGATTGGTGATAGTTCAACTATATCGTTTTGTTTGCCGTTGATGTTTGATACACAAAATAAACCTTTGTTGCGGAAACAGCCAATATACACTTATGCCGTTTTCTGTTCATCACGACTTCTCTCTCTCTTTCTCTCTCTCTCTCTCTCTCTCTCTCTCTCTCTTTCTCTCTCTCTCTCTCTCTCTCTCTCTCTCTCTTTCTCTCTCTCTCTCTGTCTGATCTTCTGTCTGTCTGTATATAATATGAATGGGTGTGTGTGTGTGTGAATGTATGTTTGTAACACTTCCACGGGCTGTGCATCACACATATTATCTTTATGTTTTCTAGTCTGTATACGAGCTCGTGTATGTATTAGGTGTGAGTCCTCTTTCAACCAAGTTTTGTCCTGATTCGGCTCTTTGCAGTCCGCTTGGCACTATAAACAATGAAAAACTAACTAACTAACGAAATATATATTCGAACTTAGGCCGAAATATATATTCGGCTTTAGACCGAGCTAAACACTTTCGACCTTAAAACGAAATATATATTTGACGTTAGATATGACGGCCTGCAAACGCCAAAACCTGATAATTACAAATATAAAGAGAAAATTACAAATATTATGGGATAATTACAATTATCAAAGGATAATTACAATTATTATGGCAAAATTACAATTTATCATGGCAAATTTACAAATATCTTCGCGTTATCATGTTTAATTTTCAGTTTTGGCTCTAGCAGTCCGCCTGGAAATGCGCGAAAACCAAAAATTGTAATTATTACATAATTGCAATTTTCGTTTGATAATTACAATTTTTAGGCGAGCATGCTTAATTCTGGTTAAGGCGGCTTACTAGCGCCAAAACTTGCATTTACAGGTATCAGTGATAATGGTAATTTAGACATGTTCTGTGTAATTCACATATGTGACGGCCTACCAGCGCCCAAACAAAATTACAAATATCATGGACAAATTACAAATATCAACGACATATTTGCAAATAACATGTAACAATTGTAATTATCAAGTGACAATTACATTACAATTTTCTGTTTTGGCTCATTTTCAATAATTGCAATTATTCCATGACATGTGTAATTATCTCATGATATTTGTAATGATCAGGTTTTGGCGCTAGGAAGGCGTGGCAAATACTGATTTAGGCAATGCGATTTAGCCTACACTGCGGATTACCAGTATCTCTGTGAAATAAACAGAACCGCTGTTTATTTGAAGTATCTCGTGATACTGATAACTCGGTTTTGACCGTCATAGTTAGTGCGAGCTGAACACTTTCGACCTCAAAACGAAATATTTTGAACCTTAGCACTGACACACTCTCTCTCTTTTCTCACATAACCCCATATCAGTCCACCAGTCGCCTGGTGTGAAATTCCGTGGATAATCAAAAATTATGGGGATCGCATGGGAGCCAGGCTGGCATGGTATGGAATTCCATGGTGAGAGGTGCCCCGGCGCGACTCAGCTACACTGACGCTGTGCGTGTACCAGCAACGGGCATCATCACCTGTTTCTGTAGTGTCTGGATGAATGTTGTTGTTTGTAGATTATAGTCACACGACACTTTCGCATATAGGTGACTACTGGACCGATTTATACTGACACCAGCGGGCCAGTTGTTGGTAAAGGGGAAAATAATATGATCACACGTTGATCAATCCGGGATTCGAACCAGCGACCTTTCGGTTACTAGCAAGACGCTCTTACCAACTGAGCTACCCGGCCCCTCCTGGACGAATGGTAATGATAAGGTGTTAATATAGAGTAGTGCCGCATTGCCTAAATAGTCACGTAACTGCAACAAGCTCATTCTGGTTTTAAATGTAATGTGCAGTATACTCTCTACCTCTTACCCCATTCCCACATCTCTCTCTCTCCCTAACACAAACGCACACTCTCTCTGTTTTATTATTTTTTAAAATTATTATTTGATTTTAGTAGTAGTTGTAGTAGTAGTAATAGTTGTTTATTTAGTAGTGGTAGTAGTAGTAGTAGTAGTAGTAGTAGTAGTAGTAGTAGTAGTAGTAGTAGTAGTATTACTACTACTACTACTCCGAGCTAAGAAACGCGATCACATCACACCTCTACTACATTCCCTTCACTGGCTTCCTGTGCAAGCACGCATAGAGTACAAACTCTCTGTTCTCTGTCACAACTTCTTCACAGATTCTTGTCCTTCCTATCTTGCTGATCTACTGTCTGTCTACTCCCCTTCACGCACTTTAAGATCTTCTGCTGACACTCGCACACCCAAGGTTCCCGTCACCCGCACTAAGACATACGGCCAACGTGCATTCGCTTACTCCGCACCTAAGCAGTGGAATTCCCTTCCCTCCCATATCCGCAACATACAATCAACACAAGCATTCAAAAAGGCCCTCAAAACCCACCTCTTCAAACTGCATTATTTAGATTGATTTGTATCCCGCTGCTATTCTCTCATCTTTTGTCTGATCCGTAAGTGTATACACGGCTGTAAATATTTATACTGTTTTTCTTCCTGGGCCTAACCGGGCATATAAGTAGCTGTGAATAGGTTTTTGCTATTCTATTTCTGTCTTTTTTGTCATTTGTGCATGTAGTTGTAAATAGTCTATTTCGGTCTTTTTTTGTAATTTATGTACATAGTTGTAAATAGTCTGTACCTTTACTGTTCCGTCGTTGGTGTATTGTAGCAAAAGTGATGTTTTATCGAGTGCATGTATTTATATGTAATGACTATGTAAAGCGTGGTGAGTCTGGTCATAGGCTGGAGTACCCGCTATATAAAAATCCGTTATTATTATTATTAGTAGTAGTAGTAGTAATGACACCGCCAACGACGACTTCTATAATTATTGATTACTGTGTGTTTCTGTGACTCACCATGTAGGAAATCATTGTAAGACACATTATAGTGACATTCTTTTTCTAGCAGAAGTTGCCGGGAATTATATGAGCGGGGCTCGGTATCGTTTCTTTATTATGCACTGCTGAGGCTACTTTGCCTTCTGACTCATGTTCTTAACCCACACATACACACACATATACACACACGCGCGCACACACACACACACACACGCACGCTCGCACGCAGACAAACTCGCGCGCGCATGTATACAGAAGCACATACACGCAATAGGATTCTCTAATAACATACATTCAGCAAACCAAACGACACATATTTTTCCCTTCTTCGGTGTGGCTGTCTCTACAGGAAGATGTTTGTTGCAGGTGAGGAGGAAAGGAAAGAGAGACATCTGAAGCGAACCCTGGGCCTAGGGAGGCGGCGAACACCCACCAGTTATGGTGACACCTGCGGCATGGGCCCTCATTCTACCATCACCACCCCGCCCTTCACCCCAGGAATAGCGCAGTCCACAAACATTCCGCTGTGCTCCTCCTCCAGTGACTCCTATCAGCCCGGCTGCTCCAGCTCCAGCTCCAGCTCCGGCTACGGCGCTCCCCATGACAGCATACACAGAGCTGGTCAGTACGGGTTTCCCGCAGGGGGCAGGAAGGGAGGTGAGGATTCGTCAGACGAAAGCCAGGGCCCATTGACGATGAAGGCGTCGGGTCTGCGCTTCCAGCACGCGAACAAGGAAGACCTGCCCTCCGAGCCCTCGCTGTACTGGTCGCTCACGACAGAGGAATACGCTGTGCTGGAGACGATGACGACGACGCTGGTGGACATCATGCGGCCTCCCTGGGAATTAAAGAACGGCCTCGTGCCCACCGGTCCTGCCATGTCGACCGAGCACATGCCGGTGGAGAAGCTGATGCTGGCGGTGGACACGGTGCTGCGCAAGTTCGTCAAGTTCAGCAAAGAGCTGACAGAGTTCCAGCAGCTGCCGCAGGAGGACCAAATCACGCTGATCAAGTCGGCCGCCATGAGGCTGTATTGCCTGCGACTGGCGCACTCTTACGTCCCACAGCGGCAGGCCTGGATCACTACGGTGGGGGAGATGACCCTGTCGGCAGCCCAACACCTCTTCTCACAGAACAACCTGCCCCTCCTGCTGGCCTCCATGACCGCATTCTGCCAAGGGGTGGAGCACGTGCTGCGTGACGACAACGCCTTGTATGCCTTACTCAAGGTGCTCGTGCTGTTCGATCCGCGCGACCGGGGACTGCGCGAGACCGGGATGATCAACCGCATCAAGGACCGCTATCTGCTGCTGCTGAAGCACTACCTTGAATACCGCTACTCCTACCTGCACGCCAACCGGTATTTCAACGAGATGATGCTCATCTACGGCGATTTGGATGACCTAGGACACGACTTTGTCAACTTCTTCACCAACTTCAGTACCAAACTCAATCCTCTTATTGCAGAATTCTTGACGGTGTAGGATTCCATGACCTCACTTATCACAGAAACGAATACTGTATCATTATCTGAGCTCTAATGATCTCTAACCCGTACGGTTTTTCGGGGAGCACCCTAAGGACGAGGCAAAGAGACACTGCCCTCCAGACTACTTTGTTAGAAATGCTGGATGATGCTTTCACGCAACTCTTCTTGTCTGCAACCTCGGCATTCCCCCCTCTACCAGTTTCTTCCCTCTCACTCACCCACCCTCTCCCTGTCACCCGTGGGGGTGCCGGGGGTTTCAGTATAAATAGTATCGCCACTTTCGGGACATTTTATGCTTTAAATTCCCACTGTCCTGTCGTTCTCCTTTGTTCTTTCTCATTCCTACTCTGTTCTACCAATCTACTATACTATCTTCTTTTTCGCTAGACCAGTCACTTACATCTTTTCTTAAAAACTCTTCCGGGACAAAACTCCTCATTTGTGTGGGAGGTCTGTTGAATCAGCTTAGGAGTACTGGACGCTTTCTGCCAGGTGGTCACTGGGGCTTCCTATGATGTTATTATTTGGCAATGTAGGCATTTTATAAATATGTATTTTGTTGATATTTTATAATGATGTTTATTCCATTTTGTTTTTGTAAACGGGGGTTCGATAAATTAGAGTATAGCCTCAGCGACCCCTGCGTGGGATGTCTTTATTGTAAAGTGACCGGCTGGTGGATTGCCTTCAGTGTTACCACTCGGGGTTGTTTCGGCAGATCTTTTATGCCGATCAGGGGCGAGTCCTCTTTCAGCGAAGTTGTGGTCTTGATTTTGTGGTCCTGATTCGGCTTTTTGCAGTACGCTGGACCCTGTAAGCAATGAGTAAGTAACTAACTAACCCTCTCCCTGACATTCTTCATCCCCGAACACTAACCAACAGGTTAACGTACAGAAATCTTCACCGGTCATCATATATTTCTATTTCCATTATCATGTACTATAAATTCCATTCCCATTGATTGTGTTCATTACGCCAAGCATTGTCCATTTACGCCGCACAAACACTTGTTTTAACGTTGTGGCCTTATTTTTAAAAAAAATTGTGTTGTTGTAATAATTCACCTACCGGGCCTGTGCATGAAGCCTAATTTATTATAACAGTCGTGTACTTGTGTGCTCATGTCCCTATCTGTTTTACAGTACTTAACCGTTTAATAATGCTCTTGTTCATGTAACTTCGTGTATTGCAATTATAGGCGAAAGTGAAATGACACCCCAAGAACGGTTACTTCTGCCGAAAATTAAAAAAAGAAACTTACTGATACTCTTAATTGACATATTGCACTGGGTGTTTGACTAAGTGTTCCGCGTGGAGTCTAGGGTCAGTACAGCGTTGCGGACGAGGTTACTCCCGTTCTTAAGTCAGAGAGAGAGAGAGAGAGAGAGAGAGAGAGAGAGAGAGAGAGAGAGAGAGGACAAGGGGTGAAGGGAGTGGGGAGCACTTGTCTACCCTCAGCTACGGTGTGTGATGAAGAGGGGTCGTGTTAGCTGCCACTTACCCTAACCCTAAGCCTAACTCCTCATTGTCCTGTAGCACTAACACTGTCCACTGATGACAAGTTATATTACATTAATTTTTTTAAAATTGCGGGTTCGATCTTAGCGTGTTCCTGCAAGTTGCATTATTTTGTTGTTGTTCACCCGTGCACAAGTTAACCGTGTCAATGCTGAGTCAGTTAATAGCTCCGCTCCAAGAGGCCAACCTGGGCAGGCACACTGTATCGATAAGTTTCAGAGGCGGGCGACATAAAACTTGGTTTAAACAGAATTTTATTATTGACGAGACAAGCAAACAAGGTATGGAGAACATAAAGGGCACACAAAAGCAACGCTTAAATAAGTGTTACCCTTTTGACAAATGACAACAATGAAATGTCTGGCGAACAGGAACAAGTACAAAGCAATAAAAACAGAAGCACATTAATTAATCTTCTCAACAATGAAAAGAAAACAAACATATAGCTATAGTATAACAAACGAGAAATACAATAACATCGAACAAGAAAAAAAAAAGAAATGAATGAACTAACGAGAAATAGATACATGCACCCAAGAGTAAACTTTGCATAATGTAGTAGCTGTCGATTAAAACGTAAATAAATGCCTGCAGCAATCTAAAACAATGAGAGAAAAGAATCAGTTTGGAGGAGTGGGGGGAAAAAAATCACGTGCAAGTAAAAATTAGAAAGTAAAATAAAAATAACGCGGGCACGCACTCACACACACACAAACATACAAACACACAAACACACACACATAAATAGTTCATGACTACGTGTTTGCACGTGAACAGATATTTAAAATAGTGATGAACTCATCTGTTCCGTTCAAAGAAACAATTATCTGGTCAGTTTCTCTCTGACAGCTATTAATAAACTTGTGGCGCGAAGGGATGGGGTGTAATTACTAGGGAGAGGGACACAAATGGGGATTGGTTTAACTAGTATTACACATGACAATCGAAGGTGATTTTGCATAATTGGGCTATTTTCTAACTTTCTAACTAATAAAACTTGCGGTGCCACAGTCATGAACCACGTCGTCTTTCTGTGTCTCAGCCAGCTCCACGACCAGAGCCGCGACCTCTGAAGACGGTCCCAGAGTAGAAACAGCAGGCTAGTCAGAACGGCTAAAAAGCAAACATACAGTTGAGACATATTTTCCAAACCATTATTACGCCTTAGTTAAAGAGCAGCACTGTCAAAGTTATGGTTTTGAATGCTGGTCTTCTGCGGCAGAGAAAACAACAACAAATCTTCACATGTACACTAGAATTTGCTCTGCCCACAAACGTATTGAAAGGTTAGAATCTGTCGGGCGACATTTAAAAATCAGTTGTTCTCCTTTCTTACTTTATTTTTAAAGGAGCGGATTTTCATACGGAATTTGGATGTTGTTTGGTTTGTATTGTTTTGTAAGCACTGGCAAATGAACAGGTACTATGTTTTGATTGCAGGTTTTTTTTTCTTGTATACGTAGATCTATTTAATTTCACTTCACTATCGTTTCTTTGAAAATAGTTTGTTTGATGTTGTTATGCACTTCAGTAGCCTTGGATTTTTAGTCTTACATATCGAGAGGCACGGTGGTCTAATGGTACTGCTTTGGCTTGCGGATCTGAACGTCACGGGTTCGAGCCCTGTCCGGGCCATTGTGTTGTGTCCCTGGGAAAGACACTTTACTCCCGTTTCCTACTCCTTTGGATGAGAGTATAAACCGAGGTCTAGTCTGTGTGTCGCATACATTCCATCATAACGGACTTTAAAGATCCTGACGCTCATGTCCTAGACGGGTGAGTGCCGGTAACAAGAACACACCCACTTGGTCCTTCTCCCCCATCCCTGGCTGGCCAGGATAGTGCTCAGTTGTCCGGGCATCAGACCATGCGCCCAAAGGCTGCGGGTGGTGGGCGTCTCGGGCGGTTTGAGTTAGATCCTGTATCGGCCAGCGCCTAGAGTCTGGTCAAGTACGGCGAGATAAGTGCGCTATAAAAATCCTCAATAATAATAATAATAATAATAATAATAATAATAATAATATAATAATAATATCGTGTTACCTATATTCACGTTAGCGCGTTTTGTCATTAAATTTTTTTTTGTAAATTTCAATCAATATACATATACAATCTTTGACGGGAGAGTACCATTTGTAACGGTGAGTCATTGGTTTCTGTTCCTACGTGAACCTATATAATAATACATTATGTTTGTACACCGTGTGATTGTCTCTATAGGAAACCCAATCTACCTCCTGTATCTGTGGTGATTCTTCTGTTACATAAATCTGTCCATGGGGTAAGCGGCAATTCCATTGGTCCTTCGAGGAAATTGTAGGACCAGTCAGAATCGTGGAAAACATTTACAGGGAAGTAATTTTATTAAAGGTGAATAGAGGTTCTTAATAATAATAATAATAATAATAATAATAATAATAATAATAATAATAATAATAATAATAATAATAATAACAATAATAACAATAATAATAATAGTAATAATAATAATAATAATAATAATAATAATAATAATAATAATAATAATAATAATAATAATAATAATAATAATAAATCTGATTTAAATAGCGATAAAGCATATTGCTCTTCACAGTAAAACCATTGTAAACATTTGAGTAAAACACTAAAATAACAATACTAACATAGCAATAACAATAACAATCATCAAAACCAAACAGAAGCAAAATCACAACATCACGTCTACTACATTAAAAATAACATACAGATTTGCACAAAATACAAAATACAATTTCTTTATGCATAACATTTGAAGCGAACAAAAAGATTTGTTTTTTAAACGTTATATGATTGCTTAAATTGCCTTTAGTATGTGTGTAGGCTGATATTAATTATGATCGTTTGTTGGTTGTTGTGGCTAGTCCTGATTTGGCTCGGAAGAGTCCGCTGGACCTAAAGCAATAACCATGTAATGTTTGTTGTGGCACGACTGGCGACAGTTGTATCCGAGTTCACTTGAACATAATTAGAAAGGGAATTCTTTGTAATGACGTTAGTGTACTGTTACTACTACTGGTTAGAAGTCTTCTGTGTTTGTTGTTGTTGTTGCTCGGTTTGAAAGAGAAGGGGTAGTTTGCCTCTGTGTGTGTGGGTGTGCGTGTGTGTGTGTGGGTGTATGTACGTGTGTGTGTGGCGATGCAGAAACGTCGCTATTGTTACACACTCTTTATACCATACAATACAATACAATACAATACAACTTTATTCATCCCAAAGGGCAATTACATTATAAGTTTATGTGGCAGCATAAAGAAACTCAAAAAATGTATCATAAACCATTTTTTGAAAGAAAAAAAAAATTTAAAAAACATCACACAAGCACACACACGCGAATCAAGATCACAAGTGATATCACAAAAGTCAACAAAATTCAACAAGTTGATTAAAAAGTTCAGCCAGTACACATAGACACTAAAGGGAGACTCTCACTATATAACAAATAAGATCCCCAAAGTGCCGAAAACTAAAATACGCTATCTACGTTCTGTTGACGACCCCGTTATTTTGACGTCAGAACAGTGTTTCTTTAGGGTTGAGGCTATGTTAGGGTTTGGGTTAGGATTAGGGTTAACTTAAAAAAATGGACAGATTTCAAAAAAATGTCAAAACAACGTATGTGGCCTTCCATGAAAGTCATAACAACGGCATTTTTACAAGTGTGTGTGTATGTGTGTGCGTGCGCGCGCGTGTGTGTGTGTGTGTGTGAACCCGCGTGTTTGCGTACGTGCGTCACGTTGGTATGGCCAGATGAAGATACTGAGTTGTCCTTGGCAGTGTGCAGTGCATACGATTGCAAGCGACTCTTGCATCTTGGGCGGCGGCGTTGGTTTGGTATAAACTAATAAGCCTTCTTGAGCATCTCTCTGGTCTGGCGGGTGAATATTAAATTTTGTGCAAGGCGTAGTCAATTCGTCTTTGTTTGCTGTTGCTGTTGCTGTTGAAATAGGTCGTCTGGTTTTGAAAACAAAATCAATTTCTTGTTATATACTTTTATTGTCTTAATGTTACTTACCTGTTGACTTAAATGAGCGTTTTACGTGTTGTGCTGTTGTTGTTTTTGTTGTTTTAAATTTAATTTCCCGCACAGGGAAGTTTAGTTGTTTTTATTTATTTTGTTTAAATTTATTTATTTAGTTACTTTATTATTGAGGTGTTTTTTCCCCCTCCCCCATCGCTTGAGCCAGAAGATTCCACATTAAGTTTTGTATGCCCCCTATGTTTAGAGTTACCCCCCCCCCCCACCTACCTACCCCTCTTCCCCCACTCTTCCGCTTCCCCTCCTGCCGCCACTCCCCCCCCCCCACCCTCGTCTCTTTTCGCAACACTCTCCCCCCTTCCCCCCTTAATCCCCCATCCAATCTCTCCCCCATCCCTCTCGCTCTTTCCTTTTTGCAACGCTCCACCTCTCCCCTACCCTCCCCTCCCCTCCCCTCTCTACCTCCAGACCCTAAACCTACCTCTAACCCAGGTTAGTAAGTTGTTAGTTAGCTAGAATTCTAGTGTGTATCCATTGTGGTGGGATAATTGCATATTTTATGATTTATGACCGCGGTCATTGCCACCGTGCACCACAGGCGTTTATATCAGGACACGCGAGCGCCTATGCCTGTGACGCGTCTCCCTTTGGTTATCTATACCAAAGGGAGACGCGTCACAGGCATAGGCGCTCACATGTCCTGATACAAGGGCCTGTGCCGTGCACCTTATTGATTCCCGCTGCTCCTGGTCTAGGATATTGGGTCGGCTTTATTTGATTTCTCCGTGTGTTTTTGTTTCATCCCACCCCTTTCCGTCTTATATAATAACTGTATTATTATTATTTATATTATTTTAGTAGTAGTAGTAGTAGTAGTAGTAGTAGTAGTAGTAGTAGTAGTAGTAGGCTAGTAGTAGTAGTATTGTTATTGTTATTATTATTATTATTATTATTATTATTATTATTATTATTATTATTATTATTATTATTATTATTATTTTATTTTATTTCTTTAAAATTATGTTTGTTTCGTTTTATTTTATTTTCACGTTATTTTAATTTACGTTTGCTTTGAATTAGTGCCCTGTTTTGGCGTTGTGTGTCGGCAGATGATCGAGAGCGACAGGAGCGCCACAAGAAGCGAACTCTGGCCACGCAGCGACGCAAAGCCAGTCAGAGCTCTTCCCCTCATGAGGCCGCCAGTCCACTGCCATCTTCCACTAGCACCTCACTGCCCTCTCCGTCCTTCATTTCGTCATCGACGACAAATAAAGATCGCTCTTGCCCCAGCTCTGTCAGCTGTAGCTCCAGCGTGGCCGCGTTCTCTATCAGTCCCAGTGACCTCACGCAAGGCAGTGGGGCTGACGATTCGCAAACCTATATCCAGGATACCAGCTCCTCACCACACCACACCCGGACACAAGCGCCGGACCATCGTGAATCGACCCCGCCTGCTGGCGTCAGATCGAGCCCGGTAACAGTCATGAGATCGAGTCAGCCAGTCGCGGTCAGTTTCCGTCACGTGACAGAGCAAGAGCTGCCCACAGAGCGACGCCTATACTACTTGCTGGACGCCGACGAGATGCGGCTATTGGCCAACCTGCGCGACAGCTTCCAGGAACTCTTCGTCCAGCCCTGGGATCAGCCCGGATCCTCCGTGCCCTCGCCTCCCGTCATGCACCTGTCCAGCGTGGACCTGCCGGTGGAAAAGCTTATGCACGCCATGGACATGCTCTTGCGCAAGTTCGTCATGTTCAGCAAGCGCGTGGTGGAGTTCAAGCAGCTGCAGCAGCGTGACCAGATCGCGCTGCTCAAGACGGTCGCCCTCCGGCTGTACGGCCTGCGCCTCGCCCACTCCTTCCAGCCCAAGACGTCGTCCTGGTCCACGGTAGTAGGCCGAATCACGGTGGAGAACGTGACCCACCTGTTCCAGGACCAGAACTTGCTGGCCAGCATCATCGTGTACTGCCAGAACGTGAAGGCCGTGGTGAAGAAAGACCTGACGCTGTTCGGCCTCCTTCTCACCCTCACGCTATTTGACCCTCGTGACCCCAACGTGGCAGACGCCATGAAGGTGTGCGCGGCGAAAGACAAGTTCCTGATTTTGACGAAGCACTATCTGGAGAGCCGTTACTCCTTCCTGCACGCACCGCGCCACTTCGCAGCCGTTTTCACCATACTGCAAGACACGGACGGCATCGGCTCCAACCTCTTCGACTTCTTTGGCACACACACCGGACACTTCAACCCCCTCATCACCGAGTTCTTCACTAGCTAGGGCAGCAGCTAGGTTCAGGCCACAATTTCACAAAGCAAACGATACAAGTTCGGGAACGAACCATTGCTCTGCCTGAAAAATGATGTGTCGCGGTTAGCTCAGTGGTCTACGCACTGGCAAACCCTAGAATGTTAAGACCTTGAGACACAGCTGACAAAAGCAAACGCAAAACAATTAAAGTACAGGTGGTCCTCGAGTTACGACATTGATCCGTTCGTTGGACGCGTGGTAACCCGTTTTTATCGTAAGTCGGAACGTAAGTTGGAACATAAAGAAAAATACCTGTACTGTGCGTACAGTGCTATATACTGTACTGTAACTGTTAATGACATAAAAAAGTATTAATATTATAATGTCCATTTTAACTTCCATGGTGATGGCCTTTCTTTTCTTTGATGCACTACCATCAGAAGAGTCTGACTTACGTTTGGGAGCCATAACCAAGGGCAAAAAACGATAAAACACGTGAGAGAGATAGACGGCGTAAACAACGAAAATGGCGTATGTACAGTGACTGAGCGTAGGAAGCGACGCCGTCTTCCCCGCCGTATAACCACAACAAAGCGTATTCTCCCGCCGCTCGCCAGAAACTAGTTCCTGTTTGTTTTACGTCGCCTACGACGCTAAACCGCGTAAGACCGAACGATGCGTAATATTATTTATTATATTTTTATGGGGAAGAGCATCGTAACCACGAAACAACGTAAGTCGAGACCGGCGTAACCCGAGGACTTACTGTATTGAAATTGCAAGCGATAACATTTCAGCTTGTACAGACGATGCTTCAAGGCTTGGATTACTGAAATAAAATGAAACAAAAAAACCTTGAGATACTGCGCCCGTATTCCTTTGGATGAGAGTGCAAACTGAGGTCCAGCTTTTGCCTGCCCGCGCACACTCCGTCGTGCGGACATTGAAAGATCCTGACGCTCATGCGCTAGACGGGCGAGTGCCGGCTCCTCAAATATACCTAGCGAGTACTATGTCCCTTCTCCCCCATCAGACAGTGCGCCCAGAGGTTGCAAGTGGGCGCCCTCAAGCAGGATTGAGTTAGATCTTGTACCGACCAGCGCCCTGAGCCTCTCTTGAGCTGAAAAAGCGCTATATAAGAGTGATTTAATAAAATAATAGTAGCCAACTGACAAACCACATGCACTCGTGTTCACAGGCTACAGAGTACTGCAGAGTACATTTGATGGCCTTTAACCGGGAAAGAGTTGATCTTTTATGGGGGAACTGTTTTCTCACTAGCCACAGCATTTTAAATGGTTACGAGTGCCCCAAAGGATGACACACGGGTCCTAGGCGCAGTACTGTTCTCAAACTGGCAGCAGGTGCGCTGTTCAGGTTCCGGATTTTGTGTCTAGGCGTACCGTCCGGATCTTGTCTTTAGGCGTACAGTGTCCAGACGCCAGTTGACAAGCCTCTGACGGCTTGAGTTGGTAGATCCTGTGTCGGCCATTAAGCTGGAGAAGCGATAGATTATATAAGATAGGTGAAATAAAATAAACTGTGGGTTACCTTGTCTCGTTAACTATAACGGTAGCATTACGTTGAAATGACATGTTCGTAAGTGTGTGTGTGTGTTTGTGTGTGCGTGTTTGTGTGTGTGGGTGTGTGTTTGTGTGTGCGTGTTTGTGTGTGTGGGTGTGTGTTTGTGTGTGGTTTGGTTTTCTTCTGAATCTGCTAGCAGTTTTCTAGTGTTAATTTAACTCGTTACTTTCAAAACAGAAAAATGTTGTACAATGCTCTTGAGTATCCAGTGATAGTTTCTCGAACTACCGACTCTCATATTTATTTATTTATGTTGTTTCTTTCCGGTGATTTCATGCTTATTTTATTTTAATTTCTTTTTAATTTGTTTCTTTCTTTGTTTTTGTTTTCTTTTCTCTTTCTTTCTTTCCTTCTTTCTGTCTTATTTATTTACTAATTTCAGATTTGTTTCCTAACTATGATCTCACAAATAAGTATTGTATAGTGTTGCATTGTATTGTATTGTGCGTCCGTGCTTTCTTATTGTTACTGTTGTCCTTGTTGTTACTGTTGTCCTTGTTGTTACTGTTGTCCTTGTTGTTACTGCTGTCCTTGTTGTTACTGTTGTTCTTGTTACTGCTGTCCTTGTTGTTACTGTTGTCCTTGTTGTTACTGTTGTCCTTGTTGTTACTGTTGTCCTTGTTGTTACTGGTGTCCTTGTTGTTACTGTTGTCCTTGTTGTTACTGGTGTCCTTGCTACTGTTGAAACTTGATTGTTGCTAATACTGTTGTCCCTGTTGCTGTTGATTGTGGACAATACTGTTGTCAATGTTGAAGTTGATTTTTGCTAAGGTTGTTCTCCTTGTTGCTTTTAATTGTTGCTAATAATATTATTGTCCCTGTTGTTGTTGTTGTTTGTTGCTAATACTGTTGTACCTTGCTGCTGTTGATTGTTGACAATACTGTTGTCCTTGTTTTGCTAATACTGTTGTCCTTATTGCTGCTGATTATTGATAATAATGTTGTCCTTTTTTTTGCTAATACTGTTGTCCTTGTTCCTGTTGATTGTTGATAATACTGTTGTCCTTGTTTTGCTAATAAAGTTTTCCTTGTTGCTGTCGATCATTGATAATCTGTTGTCCTTGTTTTTTTAATACTGTTGTCCTTGTTTTTTTAATACTGTCGTCCTTGTTTTTTAAAACTGTTGTCTTTGTTGCTGTTAATTGTTGTTAACTCTCTTGTTTTGTTAAAATAAAATAATATAATATAATATAATATAATATAATATAATATATATATATATAATATAATATTAATATATAATCTTGTTTTGTTCTTTTTTATTGTTGTTGAATTGCTGATGCTGATGTGCAGTTGTTAGTGGTGCCGGTGATGTTATGTTGTTTCCTGTTATCAATCAACCAGCCAGTCAACCAATCTTTAATTGATTACCTCTGTTCACACATTTATGTGACATTTAACATTAAGCTTTTAAAACACGGTAACTATTTTAAATACATCCGTGAGGGCTCCGGGGGTTTCTGTATAAATAGTATCCCCTTTTTGTGGAAATTTAGTGTTTTAAATTACCACTGTTTCTGTCATTCTCATTTGTTATTTCTTGCTCCCACTCTATTCTATTAATCTATTATTCACTAAACCAATCGCTTACATTTTCTCTTGCAAACTCTTCTAACACTCCTAATTTGTGTATGGATCTGTTGGGTCAGCTTGGGTTATTGGGCGCTTTTTGCCAAATGGTCATATTTCTTTGGATTATTTTAAATAGTATTATTATTTGCCAATGTAGGCATTTTCTAGTTATGTATTTTGTTGATATTTTATAATGATGTTTATATTCTATTTTGTTTTTGTAAACGGGGGTTCGATAAATTAGAGTAAAGCCTCAGCGTCCGCTGCGTGTCTTTATTGTAAAGTGACCGGCTGGTGGATTGCATTTAGTGTTTCAGCAGATCCTTATACGGATCGGAAGTGAGTCCTTTTTAAACCAAGTTGTGGTCCTGATTCCGCCCTTTGCAGTCCGCTGGACCCTATAAATAATGACAAACTAACTATTTTAAAGGGGAACAAATGCAATCATGTTTGTCAAACAGTATCAGATGTAGACCTAGCAATAACTTTCACAACACGTGTAAAATGTAGATGATGCAGAACCTCAGCTAAAGAATGTCCCATTTCAGTTATGTTATGTCCTTCCTGGTGTGTTGTGAATACACAAGCTTAATATATAACTCAGCGTGGAGCAGTGGTAAGACGGTTGTAATGGGACTGCAGGTTGCCGACTTGTTGCAAGTACTCGCCTTAGTCCTTGACCAGTTACTAGTTACTGTGCACTTCGGTGGGGGTGGGTGTCGGTGTGCGTGTGTGTGTGTGTGTTTGCGACTGCCTTGAGCCGCAGTTTAAGCTGTAAAAGTGAACTATATCCGAAATTGTATAGTATGTGTAATGTTTGCAAATGTTTTGGGTTTTTGGTTTGTTTACATTAATTATTTTTTACGTGTTAGGATTCTTTAAATTGTTGATTGAAAAATTGGTAACTTCTTGTGCGGTTCTTTTTTGTTGGTGTATCATCCTCGATGGGGACGCCGAGAATAAACACAAGCAGCCGTGTTGTGATTATGTGCTTAATTTGTAGCTTGCTGCTTTTTATTGTTAAATGGCATTTAATCGTAGATTTTTTAAATATATATATATATTGTTAAATAAATTTCTTTCTTGTTTTTGCTGCGTTGTTGTTGAATTTGTGTCTGCTGTGCATTATTTGCAAAGCGCCAGTAAAAAATGCCCAGTGACATGTTGGATGATTCTCAGGTTATTAAAAAAAAAAAAAAAGCTAAGCAAAGGGGAGTTTACAATTCCCTCTTTCCATACCTGTCTCCCACTCCTTCTTCTTCCCGATTGCACATTGTACAAGTGGTTGATGGTTAAACATTGTACAGGTGGTTGCACATTGTACAGGTGGTTGATGGTTGAACATTGTACAGGTGGTTGAACATTGTACCGGTGGTTGAACATTGTGCAGGTGATTGAACATTGTGCAGGTGGTTGAACATTGTGCAGGTGGTTGAACATTGTGCAGGTGATTGAACATTGTACAGGTAGTTGAACATTGTGCAGGTGATTGAACATTGTGCAGGTGATTGAACATTGTGCAGGTGGTTGTACAGGTAGTTGAACATTGTGCAGGTGATTGAACATTGTGCAGCTGATTGAACATTGTGCAGGTGGTTGAACATTGTGCAGGTGATTGAACATTGTGCAGGTGATTGAACATTGTGCAGGTGGTTGAACATTGTGCAGGTGATTGAACATTGTGCAGGTGGTTGAACATTGTGCAGGTGGTTGAACATTGTGCAGGTGATTGAACATTGTGCAGGTGGTTGAACATTGTGCAGGTGATTGAACATTGTGCAGGTGGTTGAACATTGTGCAGGTGATTGAACATTGTGCATGTGGTTGAACATTGTGCAGGTGATTGAACATTTTACGGGTGGTTGAAAAGCACCCACCCTGTTCAAAATGGAGATGTGAACTTAGTGGCAGTGGTACTGCATTCGCATGAAACGAACATGTATTATTTACATGATCCTTAAAGCAGTGTAACTGAATTGCTGGCCTTGTGAGTTTTAGCTGACAGTGACGAATGCAGCGCCACT
>CM072511.1:153946924-153976924 GCA_036898135.1 Oncomelania hupensis | reverse complement strand
AGTCACACAAGCGTAGGAAGAGGCGAATGTTGCGCCTCGTTGAGTATGGAATTCCCTTTGTAAAATATTTATTTTCACTTATCCTATTCTATCCTACCCTATCCCGTAACTCGGAGGTCGTAGGGGCACCACAGATGATCGTTTAACCAGCGTACTCCATCTTCCTCTGTCCTCGGCAACTCTCATGGCTTCGCTCAGTGCCAAGCCAGTCCATGCACGAATGTAGTCCCCACCTCTTTTTCGGTCTCCCTCTTCTTCTACCTCCTTGCAAATAATCTTTATTTAGAAGCTTTTTTTTGGTCTAAAAAACCATTTATTTCAAACAATGTAAGATTTCTCTAAATAACGTATTTTGTCGTTAAATAACTTATTATTTACCTAAACAATATATTTTGTCGATAAATAAATCATGATAATTATAGGTAAATAAGGTATTGTTGCTAAATAAGGAATTATTTACCAATTATGAATTGTTTACATAAATCATGCATTATATAGATAAATAAATAATTATTTAGAAACATTTCTAAATAATACATTATTTCACACAATCAGCTAAATAATGCATTATATAGATAAATAATTCCTTATTTAGCAACAATGCCTTGTTTACCTATATCATGATTAATTTATCTAAACAATGCATTGTTTAGATAAATAATAAGGTATTTACGCAGACAATATATTATTTAGAGAAATCTTACATTGTTTGTAAACAAATGATTATTTAGAAAATATTCTTCTATATAAAGAATATTTAGCTGAAAGTGGTTAAAAGAAATATATAAATAAAAACACCGAAAAAAACGGCAAATAAATATTTTACACAGGGATTTCCGTAGTGGGAGCGAAACAATCAGGGTTGTTGAGGACAGGGAAAGATGGAGTAATCTGGTTAAACGATCATCTGTGGTGCCCCTACGACCTCCGAGTTATGGGATAGGATAGGATAGGATTCCGTAGTGGAGTGTCAGTTACGCAGTGTGTGACTGGCTGCAGTTGTAATGGTTCAGTCATCCATCCCCCTGTTGCACCTAATGTGGTGATACTGATGGTCCTCCAAAGCTCAATTCGGTCATTGTGATAATTATTTATGCTCATTATTCTCATAATGTTAACAGTGTTCCTCATTGTGCTCATCATTAATGCTCATGATGTTAACTGTGGTCATTATGCTCATCGTGTTTCATCGTGGTCATTAATGCTCATGATTGTAACTGTGGTCATGTATGCTCATTGTATTCATTATAGTCATTATGCTCACTCAATGCCTTGTGCTCAATAGGCTCATGGTAACTTCAGTTGTGTGACGATGCGGTGGAATAAAAATTATTACGTAGTTGGGACGTCAGTTTGTGACTCCATCACGTAAAATTTTGTTGTTGAATGCCAATGACGCGTCCTTTGTTTGGATGTATTGTTTATTTGTTATTGTATATAATTTTGTTTGTCTGTGTTTTTCCGTTATATCTGTATTTCTATCTTTGTTTGTTTGGTTCTTTTTTGTTCTTTCTTCCTTTGTTCTCTTTCTTTGTTTTCTTTCTTTGATTGACATTTTTTCTTTGTTTTATTTTCGTCATTGTTTTCCTTATTTTTACATTATTTTGTTCGTTCTTTCTTCCCATTTTTGTTTGATTTTTGTCCTTCGGTGTTCTGTTCATTTTCCTTTCCTTGTGTCTGCTGCAAAAGCCCAAAACGTCATTTTCTCATGCACACACCCTTTCACATAATGGCATAGGTCAAGATTTTATTCTCAGTAACATTACAGACGCACATACAATATTATACCACAAACGCACGCGCACACACACAGACACAGGCGCACATAACTATATACAAACGCACGCACAGATGTATGCAAAGGAACACCAACGTGCGCACGCGTAAACGCACTAACACACACGTACACCCCTGTGATTACAATGACATATACACATAATATACAAAAACATGTTCAGCAGCACACACCCACAAACGCCTGCACATATGCGTGCGCGCGCACACACAAACCCGCACACCTTTGACACATTGCCAGGATTTTGTCCTCATACAGCGTAGACCTACTAACACAATGGCCCCAATCACTACCCCTCCCTACCCCTCTCCTTCCATCCCCCTCTAACCCCAACACCCCACAGTAGACTGAATTGTTTACAACAAACAATGGGTAGGTCACTAGCGGCTGTTGAATCTGCGATGATAAACGTGCAGGATTACTTAGGGACGCCTCACGCACGCCGAACACACCACATTCCTCCGGAACCTTGGTGAGTGAGGAATTTTAGGAACGGGGTTAAGGTATGTCTTAATTGGTACGTTCGTAGAGGTTCATTAACCTTTTATTTATTTTAAAAAATGTGTACAATTTTTGTTAGGTTCTCAGATCCCAAAATTAGGTTCCTGACCAATTTTTTATTTATTTATTTTTTATAATTTTTTTTGGGGGGTGTGGGTGTGTGTGTGTGTGTGGGAGGCGGGGAGAGGAGTAGAGGGGGGCTTAAATTGTTTGTGCTTATTTTTCAGCTATTGGTGTGAGTGTCTGGAAATACATTTGAATGGCTTGCCATCTTGTTTTTACTCTGTCACGGAATGAATTAGGGGTCTGGACTGATTATGACAATGGCATTGCATAGTTTTTGCCCATGCTGTGCAACCCCCCTGTACATGTTTAGGGTGGTTGAGCATTAACTGCCTATATTTTAAACATTTTGCTGATAACGTTGGTAAAATAATACAGGTAGTATACTGCATTTGCACGAAACAAACAGGTATTTTGATCCTGTTACGACTGAGACACGCACAATAGTTCCGATCGTTTCAAAGCATGCAATGATAGCGTGTATTTACCTTTGATTTGATTCTGCGCAGTTGCTAGAAAGAGCTTTGTATACAGTAATGTTGATAATTTTTGTCGGTTGATATTGCTCAGAATTTTCGGGAAGTACTTGTTTATGATCGAACCAAGTTTCTACATCTGTCTCGTAATACCTAAGCAATTCCTCTAAACCAAAGAAAGTACTATGAGGTAAGACAGTGCGTAGTTCCGGTGACAAGTTTTATTTTGGTTAGGTGTTATTGCGTCCTTCTGGATTATTCTAAGTTTCTGTCGGTTGCAGAGAGGCTATATAAGTAATGCATTTGTGCATTAATGCACTGTCTGCTTGATCTATCCTATCCTATCCTAACCTGTCCCATAACCCGAAGGTCGTAGGGGCACCACAGATGATCGCTTAACCAGCATACTCCATCTTTCTCTGTCCTCAGCAGCAATCATGGCTTCGCTCAGTGTCAAACCAGTCCATTCTCGAATATTGTCCTCCCACCTCTTTTTCGGTCTCCCCCTTCTTCTACCTCCTTGCACTGTGCCTTGCAGAATGGTCTTTGCAAGGCCTGATGATCTGGTGACGTGGCCATACCATCGGAGTTTCCGTTTCTTCACCACTGTGAGCAGGTCATCGTGTTGTCCAATGGCTTGTGTGATGGTCTGTCGGACTTCAACGTTGGTGATGTGTTGGGTATACTAAATGCACAGAAGTCTTCTGTAGCACCTCATCTCCATGCTTTGTATTCTTCGTTGGAGATCTGCTGTGAGGGTCCATGCTTCGCAAGCATATAGGAAGATGGAGATGACCAGAGAGCGCAGCAGTCTTACTTTGGAATGTAGACTGATGGTTCTGTCTTTCCAAATGGGCTTCAACCTTGTCAGGGCAGCAGTTGTTTGTGCGATCCTGGAGAGGACTTCCTGTCGAGACCCATTGTCTGACACAATGGCTCCTAAATATTTGAAGCTGTGCACTGTGTTGAGGGATTGGCCTTGTACTTTGATGTCCGTGTTGATGCCATTGGTGTTGTTGGTCATCATTTTGGTCTTCTCTGCACTTATTTCCATTCCATAAGCTCTGGAGGTGGTGTCAAGCCTCTGTACAAGCTGTTCAAGTTCTTGTTCCTCTCCAGCCAATCCATCAATATCATCCGCAAAACGAAGATTGGAGATTGCTCTGCCCCCTATGCTGACTGTGCCTTCGTGATCTGCAAGAGCATCTGACATGCTTGAAGAAAGTAATTTTAAGCGATTTTGTAGTGATTTTCGGAAAGCGATCTTGTATGCACTTGTTGCACTGTCTGCTTGAAGAAAGTAATTTTAAGCGATTTGTCACGTCCCAACTGCCTCAACAGAGGTTCGACATGTGTAACTTCCACACGAGAAAAAAACCCAACACCTAAATAAACTCTAAAAGACAAAACCAGAAGTGACAAGACAAGTTCTTTATTTCACTCACACATTCATACTCAAAATTAACTCCCTTTATCCCACTTCCCAACCTACCAACCCTCAATCCCACTAATATAACCCCAAACTAATACGTAAACATTTCGCTCCAAATAATAATGATAATTAAATCAAAATGGAAAATGACTAACTACAAAATGTACAAAAGAATTTATAATAATTTTGGCTGAAACAGCTTACTGACAACGAAGTAAATACACAGTAAGCAACTGCTTTAAATCTTTACAAATATTCAAACTTTGTTCCACTTAAATTTTAAATAGATACAACAAGTCTTTTATATTATATAAAATGAATAAGAAAATTTATCCTTTAAGCAAAATAGAATTTGTAAGAAATTAATCTAAATTATTAATTAATTAATGTCTGGCGAAATAATTCCCCCAGACAAAACTATACAATCACAGGGTTACTTAATCTAGTAGGTAATATTACACAACAACGTTTATCAGTCAATTCAGATTAAATATATTTCAGTGTGCTGTAATTTATAATTTATCACATGTAAAACAATTATTATTCCTCACAATTGTCTATCAATGGTTATAGTTATTTGTTGTGTATGGTGGAGTGTGTGTGCGTGTGCTTTATAAACGAAATAAAATTCCCTGGGCGAATACCACAACCTTCGCAACCGAGGTTGACACACGGTAACACTGGCGTAATAGGCCGTGGCACACAAGCTTCACACCAGCAAGGTTTCAGCACACCATCAATGATCTGCTCTAGGGTTTTGGTTTTTGTGGTACATCTACAACAATACATACAAAAATACGCAACCATTAATAATTATATTACAATATACTGCACAAGCATCCCGCTACCGGAATGGTTGTCTCCCTTTCAACATCCTTACTCATCCTCCCCGTCATCGCACATATACATTCACAATCACCTCCTTTCTGTCATCTTTTCGCTACATAACAGCGAATTCTTTTATATCAATTTATAATTATTTAATTTATAATACATTTTAGAAAATTCTCTCTCTCTCTCTCTATTGCTAGGTATTTATGCAGCAAACAGTATGAAACATAAAATAGAATTAAAAAAACGTAATTAACTATCCATTCACACTGCATGCATAACCCAAACCCCCGAACGCTATGGCCAACTGAGAAATTGAGGTAAATAACTTACGGCTACCAGTGGATCTTCCGGCCTGTTGACAAAGACACACAATGACTGGACAAACACACAGGCACAGATGGTTAGGCAAGGTGATAATACAGGCAGAAGAAATCCTAGACGGAGTCACAGGTCACCCGACGTTATACGTAGATAACTCAGATTTCACTGAGAATACACAGTAGGTATTCTAAACAGCTTAGAACAGTTTTAGTTAAACAAACACTTCCAAAGTGTTCCCAAAACAATCCTCCTCTTCCGATAATAGGCTCTTTTTCGTTGACGGTCTGATCTGTACGACCCACAGACAAAGTCACTAACTGGCACCTTGACCCAACTTGGATCTGTTGATTCTGGCTACAAAAGCGATATGCAACTGTTACTGCTCCTATCAAAATATACAGTGCAAGGGGTTTTATACGATTAGCTAAGAATCTTCTAGAATATACTCGTTCTAATTATAATTCATTCCCTACACCGTTCGCGATTAGAGCACGCATTTCACACATAGAAAATCGCATGGCAGCAATTAATCTTCTCAATAACAAAATAGCCAACTATGCTGTTTTCTAACATAGTGCGTTCCGCACGGGCGCAAATCATTCGCTACTTCTATTAATTATAAACTTAATTAATTTATTCTGATTCTCTCCCCTTGACTACCGTAACTTTTAACCTCTATGTACAGGCTGATGATTAAACTATATACATAGGCGCGCGACTGCAAACTGCGTAGCGTGACACGATTTTGTAATGATTTTCGGAAAGCGATCTTGTATGCAGTTGTTGGCGTTTGCTGAATAAAGTTGGAAAACCTTTTACGACGACTCCTGCCTTGTTGCTGAGTGAACAGGCTGCGTAGATAAACGAATTCGAGTTACACATAACACAAATCAAGCATCGGGGGATACATAACGTGTAACACAATAAAATTAACACTTTTGAAAATGCTTATGTCACGGGGGTTTTATGGGTTGCTGGGCTCTGCCCAATGGAATGATGTAAACCTCACGCTTTATCCGATGGGGACCGCTAGTGAGTCACCCTGTGGATTACTTTAATAAATTTATTTATTTAGCTCGGTCTGTGTTAAGGCTGGGTTACAGAGATAGATAGAAAAATGGTAAAAGATTACTGTCACACTAGCTTTCACACGGCTATGAATCATGTGTAGTCCAGCCACTTGATAACATTTAAACATCACACATTTATTTCTTCTACTCTATACAAGATTTTCTAAGTACTAATCTACCTTATCAGTTAAATAGTCACTGTGAATAATTCGATCGCTGATAGTCTATGCAGCTAATTGTTCATCCTCGGGCACTGGAGGATAATGTTCATGAGAAGTGGACTACTGTGGTACTGTAGCTCTCAGTTTTTGTGCACACACGTTTAGTGACTTAACTGTGAGTCTGGCGTGCTGTGCTGTGGTCGGTTTCCTGACAACTTGTGTTGTCTTCTTCTGGGTTCTTCCCTGTGGTTAGACTGGTGGGTTTTCCTCGCGCAATGCTGGGGATATCTCTGCAGCCAACGTATGCGTCGACGTGGTTTCGTCTGATGCTGTGTTGGGCGCACTACAGAACGCCCGATCGTCTGTAGCATATGAGACGAAATTCTGCACAACCTTGAATGACAGGTGTGTGCAGAGCGTCTCACTGAAGGTCGTAATAGCCCTCAGTGATTAGCTCCACATCTACATATATAAGCGACGAACATTCTGCCAAGTCCGTGGTCCACTGGAATCTCCACTCTAATTTACTATACATACATAAATATAAAACATGGCTACTTATACACATCAAGAATTAATAATATTATACACATTCATTTGTACAGCCACTGGTCTGTAAGCACACATATAAGTTAAACAACAGTGGTTCCGTACATAATTCAAGATGGCGTCGGCCGGTCGTCTTTTTGCCTCGTGGTCAGCTTCGCCACGTGTTCATGTAAAGTCGGGCTAACAATTCAATTTTATGCATAGCAAATTCCACAAACATAATTCAACAATAATATAATACATCACGATGAAACAGAAATATGTTCATTTACCTTCGTGACAATTTTAGGCCAGTGGCTACTTGAGTGAATTCGGATTTTCACAAGTACTGCGTCCTAGTCTTTTCTGGAGAGATCTACTGCTCACTGTGTAGCTGTTAACTCTTCCTCGGTTTAAACACGACTGCCGGTCTAGCTCTAACTTCGAATCAGCCTGACCTGGTTGCGTCCATTCTAAGCTGTGATCTCATTGGCGGATAATAGACTCGCCTACCGTATAGCTACGATGATGTCATTGCCTTTGCTTACCGTCAGCTGCCACGGTGTGTAAGCGGCAGTATGCTATTGCTACGCTTGATTACTTCCATCGTCTGCTGCTGGCTAACATTGAAATTCTAAGATTACACAGACTAACCAAGCTAAATATTAAAATAAGCAGAGTAAAACTAGTCCTCTCACGACAGCTTATTTGTTCGGCTATTTGAGCGTCTGGACATACATTTAAACGGCCTGCTGTCTTGTTTTTACTCTGTCACTGAATGAAGGTCTGGATTAATTATGATAATAGCATTGCCTAATTCTTGCCGAAGCTGTACAACCTCTTGCACATGTTTATGGAGGTTAGAACAGTAACTGCTTATATTAAATATTTGCAGATGACGTTGGTAAAATAATAGTATACTGCATTTGCATAGATTCAAATATTTAGGAGCCATTGTATCAGAAGTCCTCTCCAGGATCGCACAAACAACTGCTGCCCTGACAAGGTTGAAGCCCATTTGGAAAGACAGACCATCAGTCCAAGGTAAGGCTGCTGCACTCCCTTGTCATCTCCATTTTCCTATACGCCTGCGAAACATGGATCATCAATGCAGATTGTTACACGGTTGTTTATTTTATCAATGTTTGATTCAGCCTCGATGCTTGAATCTTGATAAGTGTAACTCAGATTCGTTTATCCATGCAACCTGTTCACTCAGCAACAAGGCAGGAGTCGTCGTATGAAGTTTTCCAACTTTATTCATCAAACATCAACAACTCCATACAGGATCGCTTTCTGAAAATCACTTCAAAGATCATCATCAAAAATCTCTATAAATCAATCAGTTAGTTAGTTAAATAGATTAACGTCCCCGGATACATAAGCGTATAGGGGACGATTGGTACTATGCTAAATCAATCACTCTTTCACTCTCTTTTTTACTCAGACACAGTGCACCACTTATACAGTCTCTCTATAATCAAGAGAAAGTTCGAACATTACAGCATGACGCAATAATACCCAATCAAAATAAAACTCATCACCGAAACTATGCATTGTCTTACGTCATATAACCTTATTTAGGTTAGAAGAACCTCTTAGCTATTAGTAGATTTAGCTAGATTCTTCGATCGATAGTAAACAAGTAACTCTGAAAAATTCTCCAATAATATTGACCAACGAAGATAATCAATTATACAAAGCTTCTTCTAGCAACAACGCAAAATCAAATCACACTCTGTTATTGCAAGCTTTGCAAAACAAAACGATCGGATCTATCGTGCGCGTCTCAAACGTAACACAGATCTACAACGAAGAATACAACAACAACAAAAACATGGAGATGAGGTGCTACAGAAGACTTCCGGGCATTTTCTATTCCCAGCACATCACCAACAACGAAGTCCGACAGACTATCACACAGCATTTGGACAGCATGATGACATTCTCACAGTGGGGAAGAAACGGAAACTTCGATGTTATGGCCACGTCACCAGAACATCAGGCCTTGCAAAAATCATTCTGCAAGGCACGGTGCGATGAGGCAGAAGAAGAGAGAGAGTAAAAAAAAAAAAGAGGTGAGAGGACAACATTCGAGAATGGACTGGTTTGACACGGAACGAAGCCATGAGAGTTGCTGAGAACAGATGGAGTACGCTGGTTAAATGATCATCTGTTGTGCCCCAACGACATTTGAGTTACAGGATAGGATAGGATAGGCATTTGCAGGAAAATAAACAGGTATTTTGATCCTGACAGTGGTAGCATTGAACTGCCGATCAGTGGTGTCACCTCACAGTGACGGGACCAGCAAACACAGGTGACATTACATTGCATTACAGTAAACTACAAGATTGTGGTTTTAGGTCCAGCGGACTCTTCTGAGCCAAATCAGGACTCCCAAGTGACATTAGAGCTAAAACGACATAAGATCAAAAGTCAGGCGAGGAGCCTTTTACGGTCTACTCCCGCCACTGTCGGATAAAACAAGCGACAGCAATATTATAGTTTATTACTGTTTAGATTACAATACAATTTTGGTTGCTGCAAAAGCTCTTCTATTTACAAACGGTGTAAGACATTTTTCCAATAGGGAGTCATTTTTCAACCACTCTGTAAGAATTTAGTACCTAAATGTTAATTATACCCCTATATGCTAATGTTTCCTGGACAATAAATCTAAATACTAATTATATACATTGGCGTATCACTTTTTTGAACTCTGCGATACGGCTCTGTTATGTTCGGATTTCTGACAAGCAAAAGGCGTCATATCGAATACATGTAATGTATAACGTTTTGGCCTGTCTTGCGAAAACCTGCACTGTACAACAAGACCGCATCATCATAAACTGTTGATAGTAGAGATTCATGTTTCAAGTTTTAAGACTCTCTCCATCACACGTTGCTATTTTAGCAGATGGCAGAAATGACTTCAGTAGTGATGGTTCGTACTAGTCCTCTGGGGTTTTGTTTCTTTGTTTTCGTTGCCTGTGTGGTTAGTTGAATAGGCCTACTACTCATTCGCCGTTCAAGCTCTTGGAAAAATACAGAACTACACATTGTTTCAAAGCAAGTGAATCGCTCCTGATCTATTTTCTTTCTTTCTTTCTTTTGTAATGAATTATCATATCCTATCCTATTCTATCTTATCCCATAACTCCGAGGTCGTTGGGGCACCACAGATGGTCGTTTAACCAGCGTACTCCATCTTTCTCTGTCCTCAGCAACCCTGATGGCTTCGCTCAATGTCAAGCCAGTCCATTCTCGAATGTTGTCCTCCCACCTCTTTTTCGGTCTCCCTCTTCTTCTACCTCCTTGCACTGTGCCTTGCAGGATGGTCTTTGCAAGGCCTGATGATCTGGTGACGTGGCCATACCATCGGAGTTTCCGTTTCTTCACCACTGTGAGCAGGTCATCGTGTTGTCCAATGGCTTGTGTGATGGTCTGTCGGACTTCGTCGTTGGTGATGTGCTGGGTATAGGAAATGCCCAGAAGTCTTCTGTAGCACCTCATCTCCATGCTTTGTATTCTTCGTTGGAGATCTGCTGTGAGGGTCCATGTTTCTCAAGCGTATAGGAAGATGGAGATGACAAGGATCGGGCAGCAGCCTTACCTTGGAATGTAGACTGATGGTCTTGTCTTTCCAAATGGGCTTCAACCTTGCCAGGCTTAATGAAGTAATAAACCGTTATTTCAAGTTTAAATGTATTTATTAGTTAAAGTTCCGCACTTGTGTAAAGAGATAAAGGAATAATGTTACCTGACGATGCTGACTAGAACTAGGTACGTGGGTCAAAGTCGTACCGGTATTACCGCGGTATTTTTAGGTCGTATCGGTATTTGGTACCGGTATACCGCGATTTTAAGTGTTACAATCAAATGGGATATGGCACTGACAGTAGTGACCGACGCAAATGAAAGATTGTTATACACTTCAAAACAGTTTCAAAGAACCAAATTTCCATAGAAACTGAAGCTTTATATGCTTCAATACTATCTGTTTATCGCTAAGCTGAGACCACATTTTTGTCGTCAACATTTCTGCTGTTACAAATGTGAATATGTCTTTCCAGGGGTTTAGATAGTACAGTCAGAATGGAAATTGGTCGAGAGTTGTCAAGAACTGAAGTATCACTTGTTTTAGGTAAAGGTATAACTTTAGCTTCTTTAAATATTGAAAGAAACTGACTTTGATCAATGCATAGATTATAGATGTAGGTTAAAGGTTCAATGATATAAGGAAGAGACAATTTTATAATGAATGCATTTAGATTATAAATGTCCATAGACTTTTTATTTTTCATTTTTAATATTAGAGAAGTTACATCGTGTTCTGTTAACCGAGGTTTAATAAATGAGGCAGATTCGTGAAGTTTGTTTCTGCAAAACAGGTTGACCTTATTATTTATTGTATCTGTGTTTGTGCTTGCGGTATTGGATTTAAGAATATAGTCAATTAATGAAATAAAATATTTATTAAATTCATCATTACAAAAATTTCATTGATTTGTTTTTCTCGTTCTAGATTTTTTGCAAAATGCGTTCATTGCTTGCAAAATGCAAGTGATATTAGTGTTTTCATTTGATAATAAAGTTTTAAAATTTTTTTTCTTTGCATTTCTTACGAGGGTAAGGACTTTATTACGTTGCTTTTTATCAAATTTCTTTTTTTATGTCTGTCACGCAAGGACAGCTTTAATTTCAGTTGTCATCCAGGTGGGAATTAATGCATGTTTTACCCTCTTCCTCTGGATTGGAGCATGTGCATCAACGACAGAAAGCAATAGTTTTAAAAATATTTCGGCTGTTTCACTAGGGTTATTATATGCTCTTAAATTGTTGAAATTAATCAAACTTAAATCCTGTAAATATGCGGACTTATCAAAATTCTTAAAGTTTCTATACCTAATGTAGGTATGTCATTTAAACTGTGGTTTTGGAAGATGGCATGAACACTTGCAAAGAATGGCTTTATAATAGCTGACAGACACATCAGACACAAAAGCAGCAGAAATTATATTATATATATATATATATATATATATATATATATATATATATATATATATATATATATATATATATATATATATATATATATATATATATATATATATATATATATATATATATATATATATATATATATATATATATATCTGTCCGCATATTTACAGGACTTAAGTTTGATTAATTTCAACAATTTAAGAGCATATAATAACCCTAGAGAAAGAAAGAGAGAAAGAGAGAGAGAGAGAGAGAGAGAGAGAGAGAGAGAGAGAGA
Source organism: Oncomelania hupensis (assembly GCA_036898135.1). Lineage (NCBI taxonomy): Eukaryota > Metazoa > Mollusca > Gastropoda > Littorinimorpha > Pomatiopsidae > Oncomelania > Oncomelania hupensis. The sequence goes on along the minus strand of CM072511.1, from coordinate 153,964,456 downwards.
GAGAGAGAGAGAGAGAGAGAGAGAGAGAGAGAGAGAGAGGTACCCGTTGGACGCTCACTTGTCCAGAAACGAGCGTTTGTAGGCACAAATCGCCTGAATCTCAGTTACGTAGTGTATGCAGACAGACCTTGGCCTTTTTTTTTAAACCACCCCAGGAAGATCGCGATTAAGAGGTACAACCGCATAGTGTGAACAAGAGTTGATTTTATTTTGGCCATGACCTGGATTTGGGATTTGGGATAAAAATTAAATGCTGTTTAAAGCGTTGAAGGAGAACAACAACATTACTGTTTGTAATGCCACCCGATAGAGCCCAACCTTTCACACGGGTTTGAGGCAGAGAAACGGTAGTAGTGTAAATAATAATAATAATAATAATAATAATAATAATAATAATAATAATAATAATAATAATAATAATAATATATTTTGAAAAAAGTGTAAGCAATGTTTACTTTATCTCGCAGTGGTGATGAGCGTTTAACCAGCGTACTTCATCTTTCTCTGTCATCAGCAACTCTCATGAGGACAGAGAAAGCTGGAGCACGCTGGTTAAACGATCAGCTGTGGTGCCTTAACGACTTTTGTGTTACGGGATAGGATAGGATAGGTAAGGATAGGATAGGATAGGTAGTGTTTGTAAGTGTTAGCTTTAGCGGTTTGTGTGTGTCTGTCTGTCTGTTGTGTGTGCGTGTGTGTGTGGGTGTGTGTGTGGGTGTGTGTATATGTTATCGTTCTCTGGAGGAGTTTTCTGTGCATTTTACTACAGATAAAGATACAGTTAAGAGCTTTCTCCATTCAACATTACGCCTAAGTAGCACGTTGTAGTTCTGTAGACCGCGTCCGTATGTGTATGACGGCCTACTTGCGCCAAAACATGATATTACAAATATCATGGGATAATTACAAATACCATGGGATCATTACAATTTTCAAGGAATAATTACAATTATCATTGAAAAAGTATAAATTTTATATCTTCGCGTGATCATGTTTAATTTTCAGTTTTGGCTCTAGTAATCCGCCTGGAAATGCACTTTTCATTTTATAATTACAATTTTTACGTGATCATGCTTAATCCTGACTAAGGCGGCTTACAAGCACCAAAACGTGCCTTTACAAGTATAAGTGATAATCGTAATTAACACGTGTTCTGTGTAATTCACATTATGACGCCCTACTAGCGCCAAAACCTGATAATTACAAATCTCGTGTGATAATTACAAATATTAACTACATATTTATAATTAACACGTAAAAATTATAATTATCAAATGAAAATTACAATTTTTGGTTTTGGTCCATTTGTAGACGGATTGCTAGAGCCAAAACTAAAAATCAAACATGATCACCCCAAGATATTTGTAATTTTTCAATGATCATTGTAATTATCCCATTTGATAATTGTTATTTTTTCATGATATTTGTAATTATCTCATGATAGTTGTGATTATCAGGTGGAAAATATTAATAATTATTAATTAACACTGTGCATTAACGGTATCTCTTTAAATTACTCAGAACACATGTTAATTTCAATTATCTCCAAGGTTTGTTGGATTCTATTCCCCTTAGGCTTTTGTCCTGGGTAGCGCTGCTTTACATGCTTCTGAGGCTGTGCTATGGTTTTACTGAAAAGGGCAACCCGAATTTTGACCCGCATAACACAGTGGATGGGCCGAGCCTGAGTTTCGGCGAGTTTAAGCTTACGCAGTATGCGCATAAATGACAATGACAAGCGCATGAAGTAGGCCTATGATTAAACTAGCGAGATAAGTGTTAGACTGGATAGCCCTTGACTGTCGTCCCTTATTTGCGCAAAGTGTCCTGGGATTGTAATTTATGTAACGAAACGAGCCATTGAGAGTGTATATAAACGTTGGCTGTCTAATGAGTCTACGTCATCTTCGTCTAAATCCCGCCTTGCCCCACCGCCGTAGCTCAAGTGGTAGAGCGTTCGCCTGGATGACCCAGGTTCGAATTCCGGGGTGGGCAAAATATCTGCCATATCGCCAATGGTGGGTGTAGACGTTAAACCTCAGTGTTCTGTCTTCTGAGTCTACGACGATTGTGTTGGGTGTCCCACCGCCGTAGCTAAAGTGGTAGAGCGTTCGCCTGGCACACCGATGACCCAGGTTCCGTGGTGGGCGATATAAAAAAAGTGTCCATTTTCACTGTCCATGAGTCTCCTCTCTGAAAATCCTTAACGGGAAGAGAGGGGACTATAAACTGATTAAAAAAAACCTGTCCATTTTAGCAGTATGCTTGCTCTGGTGGTTCAGTGTTGATTCAGGTCCCTACCCCTCTTTTTTTGGGATGGTTATCCCCGTCTGCCATATCGCCATGTGGTGGGTGTAGACGTTATTACCTCAATGTTCTCTCTCTCTGAGTCTACGGTGATTGTGTTGTGTTGTGTTGTGTTGAGTTGAGTTGATGTTGTGTTGTGTTGTGTCAATGTTGTGTTGATGCTGTATTGGTGTTATGCTAGTGTTGTGTTATGTCAGTGTTGTGTCATGCTAGTGTTGTGTCATGTTAGTGTTGTGTCATGTTAGTGTTGTGTCATGTTAGTGTTGTGTTATGTCAGTGTTGTGTTATGTTAGTGTTGTGTCATGTTAATGTTGTGTCATGTTAGTGTTGTGTTATGTTAATGTTGTGTTATGTTAATGTTGTGTTATGTTAGTGTTGTGTCATGTTAGTGTTGTGTTATGTTAATGTTGTGTTATGTTAGTGTTGTGTTATGTTAGTGTTGTGTTATGTTAGTGTTGTGTCATGTTAGTGTTGTGTTATGTTAATGTTGTGTTATGTTAATGTTGTGTCATGTTAGTGTTGTGTTATGTTAGTGTTGTGTTATGTTAATGTTGTGTCATGTTAGTGTTGTGTTATGTTAGTGTTGTGTTATGTTAATGTTGTGTTATGTTAATGTTGTGTCATGTTAGTGTTGTGTTATGTTAGTGTTGTGTTATGTTAATGTTGTGTTATGTTAATGTTGTGTCATGTTAGTGTTGTGTTATGTTAGTGTTGTGTTATGTTAATGTTGTGTCATGTTAGTGTTGTGTTATGTTAGTGTTGTGTCATGTTAGTGTTGTGTCATGTTAGTGTTGTGTTATGTTAGTGTTGTGTTATGTTAATGTTGTGTCATGTTAGTGTTGTGTTATGTTAGTGTTGTGTCATGTTAATGTTGTGTCATGTTAGTGTTGTGTTATGTTAATGTTGTGTCATGTTAGTGTTGTGTTATGTTAGTGTTGTGTTATGTTAATGTTGTGTTATGTTAGTGTTGTGTTATGTTAGTGTTGTGTTATGTTAGTGTTGTGTCATGTTAGTGTTGTGTTATGTTAGTGTGGTGTTATGTTAATGTTGTGTTATGTTAGTGTTGTGTTATGTTAATGTTGTGTTATGTTAGTGTTGTGTTATGTTAATGTTGTGTTATGTTAGTGTTGTGTTATGTTAATGTTGTGTTATGTTAGTGTGGTGTTATGTTAATGTTGTGTTATGTTAGTGTTGTGTTATGTTAATGTTGTGTTATGTTAGTGTTGTGTTATGTTAATGTTGTGTTATGTTAGTGTTGTGTTATGTTAGTGTTGTGTTATGTTAGTGTGGTGTTATGTTAATGTTGTGTTATGTTAGTGTGGTGTTATGTTAATGTTGTGTTATGTTAGTGTTGTGTTATGTTAATGTTGTGTTATGTTAGTGTTGTGTTATGTTAGTGTGGTGTTATGTTAATGTTGTGTTATGTTAGTGTTGTGTTATGTTAGTGTGGTGTTATGTTAATGTTGTGTTATGTTAGTGTTGTGTTATGTTAATGTTGTGTTATGTTAGTGTTGTGTTATGTTAATGTTGTGTTATGTTAGTGTTGTGTTATGTTAATGTTGTGTCATGTTAGTGTTGTGTTATGTTAATGTTGTGTTATGTTAGTGTTGTGTCATGTTAGTGTTGTGTTATGTTAATGTTGTGTTATGTTAGTGTTGTGTCATGTTAGTGTTGTGTTATGTTAATGTTGTGTTATGTTAATGTTGTGTCATGTTAGTGTTGTGTTATGTTAATGTTGTGTCATGAAAGTGTTGTGTCATGCAGTCAGTTAGGACCACGTACGTTTAAAAGGATCCAATTTTACTACGCCTTCGCATCCACCTCTCTCTCCCCCTAACTCCAACAGATCCTGTTCACATTCACAGTGAGTGTTACTTCACCGTCCCAAAGAAAAAGAAGAGAAAATAAAAATAAATTTTAAAAATAAAACTCTTTCAAAAGTATCGTTTTTTTTTTTTAAAATGTATGCATTCCTTAGTTGTTGTACCTATTAATAGAAACAGCCAGCCAACATTCTGGAGCTAAAAATAAATAGCGTCTGCCAAATCCGGTAAGAGACAAAGCTCGTAAAAAAAAAAAAGCAATTGCTCGTAAGGTTTTCCCATTTAGGTTGATAGAATAGACCTTACAGTGCCCCAAAAACCGTACTGATCTAAGCCAAAAACCAAAGACTCGCACCTCAAGCCGCGTGGTTCATTCACAACTAGAGTCAGAGGTCGCACGGCTGTACCGTTAAAACAAGACAAATAACTCCGGGTCAGAACCGAAACGGAAAATTCAAACGTAGCGGTTGGTTTGAAAAACTAAAACCTACTGTATCATTGTGTAATGTGATCCTATCCTATCTTATCCTATCCTATCCCGTAACTCGGAGATCGTAGGGGCACCACGGATGATCGTTTAACCAGCGTACTCCATCTTTCCCTGTCCTCAGCAACCCTGATTGTTTCACTCAGTGTCAATCCAGTCCATTCTCGAATGTTGTTCTCCCACCTCTTTTTCGGTCTCCCTCTTCTTCTACCTCCTTGCACTGTGCCTTGCAGGATGGTCTTTGCAAAACCTGATGATCTGGTGACGTGGCCATACCATCGGAGTTTCCGTGTCTTCACCACTTTGAGCAGGTCATCGTGTTGTCTAATGGCTTGTGTGATGGTCTGTCGCACTTCGTCGTTGGTGATGTGCTGGGTCTTCTGTAGCACCCCATCTCTATGCTTTGTATTCTTCGTTTAGATCTGCTGTGAGAGTCCATGTTTCGCAAGCATATAGGAAGATGGAGATGACAAGGGAGCGCAGCAGCCTTACCTTGGAATGTAGACTGATGGTCTTGTCTTTCCAAATGGGCTTCAACCTGGAGAGAATGGTAAACCCGTTTTGGCCAAAAGTAAACAAACCCTTCGAATTGGGGTCTTTTAAAGTTACGGTAGCAGATTGGTTGAAAGGTTTCGTTGGCCTTTCACTAGTTTAACTTCGAACTGTTTTTTTAGCCTAAAGACAACAGCAAGAACGGGCGAGATTAGTCTCTTAAACGTTGGGGGGGGGGGGAGGGGGAGGGAGGGGAGGGGGGGGGGGGGGGGGAGGGGGGAGGATTTGATTTACCGTCGGCGCTTTGCCATGTCATTATATGCTGTATTTTCGCACTGTGTAACTTGCTTCTCTCAAAATAGATGGAATGAAAAGCCTCAGTTACTTTACAAATGGTGCCCCGTACGTGGTCTGTTTGCGCCGTCCAGGCCAAATACTGTTCTGAAACCCAAATCTGGGCCATAATAGTGGTTGCTTTCTGGCTGTGACGTGAACAATTCTGGATGCCCTGTACATAGACGGTGCGAAAGTGGAGAGAGTGACAAACTACAAATACCTGGGGACGATTCTCGACAACAAACTGTCCTTTGACCAAAACACAGCTGCGATAGAAAAGAAATGCCGACCTCGACTGTACTGCCTTCAGAAACTCCGTTCTTTGAACATCAGCCGACCCATTCTTTCTGCTGTTTTATTGAATCAGTTTTGACTTTTGGTTTTATCTGCTGGTTTGGAGGGCTAAGTGTAAAGAACAAGAGGGTGCTTGACAGATTGGTGAGAATGTGTGCGAGAGTGACGGGTGAAAGACAAAACAGTTTGAGAGAACTGCATGAATACCGTGTGGTGAGGAAGGCGGGAGTGGTTATGAAAGACACTTCACATGTTTTGGCAAAGTATTATAAAATGTTGCCCTCTGGTCGCAGACTGCGTGTGCCTAAATGTTCTCTCGTAAGAACAAAAAACAGTTTTATTCCAAAATCTATTGAGTTTTTAAATAAGCGCTAAGTAATATTTTTGTATATAAGATCTTGATGTTTGTGATGATGTTTGAGATGTCATTTAATACTGGAAATTTAATATAGATGTAGTCTACTGTGTACTTGTTTTATCTATGTATGCATTGTTTTAATGTTTCATACCGATAAGCAATTGTATGTCCTAATTTCTCTGTTGAGATAATAAAGTATTATTGAACTTGAACTTGAACTTGCCCTAACGTTCCAAGATATTGCTTTTTTTTTAAATCAAGGTCAGCCCTGTGTATGTATGTATGTATGTATGTATGTATGTATGTATGCATGTATGTATGTATGTATGTATGTATGTATGTGAGTACCCCTTGGGGTCATGAGCAATCTTGCCACTGTAGATTGTTCAAACCTATAAAGGGAACAGTGAAAGCCACAGTTGAAAACCTGTCTTTCCTTTATAGGCAAGACGCTTCACTGCGGCAACAGTACCCCCGTTGGAGTGCCGGGGGTTTTCAGTATAAATAGTATCCCCACTTTATGGAAATTTAGTGCTTTAAATTCCCACTGTCGCTGTCTTCCTCATTTACTCTTTCCTATTTTTGCTCTGTCCTTCACTCTGCTATACTATCTTCTTCTTCGCTAGATCAATGACCTACCTTTTTTCTTGAAAACTCTTCCTGGACAAGACTCCTTGTTTGTGTATGAGGTCTGTTGGATCAGCTTGGGAGTGTTGGACGCTTTCTGCCGGGTGGTCACTAGGGCTTCCTATGAATGTACTATTTAGCACCATAGGCATTTTATATGTATGTGTTTGGTTGATGATTTATAATGTTTTTTGTTTTTTTTTTTTTTTTTTTTTTTTTTATTTTTATTTTAGTATTTTTTGTTTATTATTTTTGTTTTTTGTTTTTTTTTTTTTTTTTTTTTTTTGTTTTGTTTTTTTTTTTTTTTTATTTTTTTTTTTTTTTTTTTTTTTTTGTCGTTTTTGTTTTTTTTTTTTTTTTTTTTTTATTTTTGTGTTTTTTTTTTTTTTTTTTTTTTTTTTTTTTTATTTTGGCTTTATTTTTATTTAATTTTTAATTTTTTTTTTTTTTGTTTTTTCTTATTGTTTTTTTTTTATGTTTTTTTGTTTTATATATTTTGTTTTTTTTTTTTTTTAGTCTTTTTGTAATGAAGCGTCACATACTTTAAATACCCTCGACCTTTTTGTGTCATTGACCTTTATTCTTTTTTCAAAGTTCAAGGTCGCTAAGGCTAAGGTCAATTATATTCGAGACCCACTTTGCGCGGTATCTCAAAATTGTCTGAACGGATTTTGTAATTTTATAAAAAATCTTACAGTTAGTTCAGATAGTGGCAGATCAGTCCATGTTTTCGTATGCGTCTTGTAGCTTAAAGCTGAGCCACAACATATTCCACGAAAATAAACCCTCTTGCAAAATGCTTTTCTTTAAGGACGCTGCACGTGAGTGCCGGTGTCTGTGTCTGGTAGTTCATTTGAATGGTTTATAATCTTGTCGCTGTTTCACTATAGTTTAAAAATTCGTTCAAGGTCGTCGCGATGTTGGTGTCCTCTGTATTGCACTCGTCAAACCTTGGTCCACCAATCGTTCTTTTCCACACACACACAAAAAAGGATTGGAGGGGGTGGGTGTGTGTGTAAAGGGGTTGTCATTAAAAAAAATGGTTTCAAGTTTTGGACGCGAGCTCCTTGCTTCATGTTTTCGTCTTATCGGTAGCCGCGGTGCATTTAAATCTCTGTAATCCCTTGTTGCAAGGATTCACACTTCACAAGATTTTTGTTTTGAAGACGGCAATGGCCTTTTCCATTTGCAGGATCAGACCATCTACTCCATTTTCTCACCGGTTCTCTCCTGCTTTGACTGCAAAAACCAGGTACACATTTATATAATACATATCTCTTTACCTTTACCCTCCCCTCCCCCCTCCCTTCCCATATAAACTGTCTTATCTTACCTATATTCTCTGACCTAGAAATATTAGATTTGCAATTGACTTTCTGCTGGATTGCTAAATAGGAGAGAGAGAGAGAGAGAGAGAGAGAGAGAGAGAGAGAGAGAGACAGACAGACAGACAGACAGAGAGAGAGACAGACAGACAGACAGACAGACAGAGACAGAGAGACAGAGAGAGGGATTGTATGCGTGATGTGTAATTTTAGCTAACCTAATGTTTTGAGTGTTCCATTTTGGGGTTCACCAGCCTGCTTGCTATTTTTTCCCCAGCGCTGTGATCGTCGTGCTTTTTGTGTTAAAATATGTGTGCGTTTAATAAATGTCCACTCATCCTCAACTGTCGCGATTTCAGATTGAAATTGCCTAATTCAATTGGGTCTATCGTTCAAAAAGTCGCACAAAGCAGAAACGCCACCAGCAGCTGTGATCGCATAGTAATCACAAAGCCTTCGAGCTCCTTACTGGCGCTTAGGGTGTGATTCAAAAATAATGGCTGTCGAATATTGTTCTGGAGCCAGTGTAGAAAAGCCGTTCATTATTATTATTATTTTATTATTATTATTTTATTCAAAGGACATTCTGGCTTCAGGACCCGGCAATATGCAGTGCACATTGGTCAGACTGAAAGAAAAATATGCCTCTTGATTTGCGTCGAATACATTTACATTAATACGTTTTCACGTCGGGCATATTTGTGTTATTTGCTTTCTGACTTACTCGAGAGTCTGCTATCACTTAGCTATCGACTCCATGTTGAAGCGCTGTGTGAGATCGTTCAATTCTCACAGTCTCACAGATCTTGATGTTTGTGATGATGTTTGAGATGTTATTTAATACTGGAAATTTAATATAGATGTAGTCTACTGTGTACTTGTTTTATCTATGTATGTATTGTTTTAATGTTTCATACCGATCAGCAATTGTATGTCCTAATTTCTCTGTTGAGATAATAAAGTATTCTTGAACTTGAACTTGGATTTGTCTCTAAAGCGCAGTCGGAAAGCCCTGCCTGTGCAAAGAAGCTGTTGAACTCGCAACTGGTAGTATTGACAATTATTGTCCTTTGCGCTTCCATTTGAAGTTTGATAAAGTAACATCTGCAAAATGTATGCAAGCAGAATTCCACCTGTTAAGGTATATGTACCCCTGGGTACTGTAGCTGTATAATGCTTTCAAAGATCGTGTGATACTGGAACCTACAGAAAAGCGCAAGAGACATAAACCGAGTATAAACCGAGGTCTAGTCTGTGCCGCATATATTCCATCATAATGGACTTTAAAGATCCTGACGCTCATGTCCTAGACGGGTGAGTGCCGGTGACAAGAACACACCCAGCATGCACATAGGTCCTTCTCCCCCATCCCTGGCTGCCCAGGATTGTGCTCAGTTGTCCGGGCGTCAGACCATGCGCCCAAAGGCTGCGGGTGGGCGTCTCGGGCGGCTTGAGTTAGATCCTGTATCGGCCAGCGCCTTGAGCAGCTCTTGAGCTGGAAAAGCGCTATATAAGAACGATTAAATAAATAAATAAATAAATAAAACGTTTTGCACTAGATAGAGGAGTTTATTATTCTAACATTATTGAGGTGAAAACTCTCAAATAAGCGCGTACTCATCTTATAAAGTCATTGGGTCCCTCATCTCGCGAATTTAGACTAAAAGGGGAGTGGGTGGGGCTCCTTGTATAATACTATAAAGTCGTTACGCGTTGCCCGATACAAATGGCTCGGAACTAGTCACATACAAAACAGCCACAGCAAAGTCCCTCCTCCAACACACGCTGTAGCGTTGGGCCACGTACCGGTAACGTCATGAGTGAGCGCCTGTATAGAGAAGTCACGGAGTGCTTACTGCTGACGAACTTTTCAATGATCGGACACGAAGTTTACATTCAGTTGTCGCTAATATTAGACACATTTTAAAAAAAAAGTCTGAATATAATTATTAGCAAAACTGCCATATTTTAACTGAATTAAACATGTTAAGTTTGTGCGCCATTTTCAGGATCAGATAATGAACAGAATCCAGAATCACCACCGTAAAAAACAGAAGTAGCCTACACAGAACCACAATACTTTCGAAGTGACAAAAATAGCATTCACTCTTTTTTCACAATCTATCTTTCATTCCAATAATACTCCATCCTAGCCCTATTTCATCCATCCAATTACAGACACTCTCAAATGCATGCGAGAACAGCCTTCTGGTAATTGTAGATTATAGTCACACGACCCCGGAGCGTACTGTAGATGCGACTACTGGTCACATTATACTGACACCAGAGAACCAGTTGATGGTAAGGGGAAAATAATATGGTCACACGTTGGCCAATCCTGGATTCGAACCAGGTACCATTCAGTTACTAGCAAGCCGCTCTACCAACTGAGCTACCCGGCCCCATGTGTAACTGTAGATTATAGTCACACGACACCGGAACGTATAGGCGACTACTGGTCACATTATTCTGACACTGATGGTAAGGGGGAGATAATACGGTCACACGTTGGCCAATCCGGGATTCGAACCATGTACCTTTCGGTTACTAGTAAGCCACTCTACCAACTGAGCTGCCCTGCCCCACCCCGTGTAAATGTAAATGTAACTGTAGATTATAGTCTCACGACACCGAAGCGTATAGGCGACTACTGGTCACATTATTCTGACACCAGCGAACCAGTTGATGGTGTCACGTGGGGTTTATGGGCTCTGCACAATGGAATTATGGACCCTCACGTTTATTCGGTGGGAACTGCTAGTAAGTCACCCTATGAATTACTTTAATAAATTTATTTGTTTAGCTCGTTCTGTGTTAAGGTTGGGGTACAGAAATAGATAGAAAAATGGTAAAAGATACTGTCACACTAGCTTTCACACGGCTATGAATCATATGTAGTCCAGCCCCTTGATAACAGTTAAAATCACACATTTATTTCTTCTACTCTATACAAGATTCTCTAAGTACTAATCTAACTTAAAAAGTCTCAGTCACTTCTAATAGTTCGATCGCTGATAGTCTAGGCAGCTGTTATTTCTTCCTCGGGCACTTTGCTAGTATATTTCATGTAGATTTGGACTACTGTGGTCCGTTTTACAGTTTCTGAAGAGTTGGACTACTGTGGTCCTGTTATGATCAGTTTAAGTGCACTTCTGGGTGTACACTTAACTTTCTTATGGTGCGGTCGAAGTCCTTCTGTGAGGTAGCTTCTGGTACACCTTTGTAGTTGTGTAGTTGGGTTCCCTTGCCACGCTGTGGGGTCTGACAGGGTGTCTTTCAAGGCAGCTCTTTCCGTCTTGTGCGGTAGAGTCTCCTCAACCAACTGGTCGTTTCTGTGGAGTGGGGATAGCTCGGGATAGCTCGGGATAGCTCGCCTGCTCGTCTGTAATATAAGAGACGAAATTCTGCACAACCCTGAATAATCGGTTTGTGCAGAGCGTCTCACTGAAAGCCAAAGTAGCCCTCAGTGATAGCTCCACATCTCTATACATAAGCGACGAACATTCTGCTACTTCCGGGTTCCACTGGAATCTCACTCTAAATTCCTATACATATATAAATATCAATCGTGTCTAACTATACACATACAGAATTAATAATAATATAAACATTCAGTGGTACAGCCACTGGTCTGCAAACATACATATAAGTTAAACAACAGTGGTTCCGTACGGGATACAACATGGCGGCGCAACCGGTCGTGTTTCGCCTCGTGGTAGGCTCTTCCACGTGGTCCCGCAAATTCGGATTAACAATTCACATTTATGAATAGCAAATTCTTCAAACATAATTTCAACAATAATACAAATATATCACGATGAAACAGAAGGGTGTTCATTTACCTGTTTGACAAGTTCAGGCCCGTTGTGACTTGAGAGAATTCTAAGATTTCAAAGTCCTGCTTCCTGGTCTATGAGTGTAGAGATTTCTCTAGCTGTGGAGATGTTGACTCTACCTCGTCTCACACACGACTGATTCAAACTGTGTTAGGCTCTGACACAGTCAAACTGCTCTACCCACTGAGCCTGCTCTGATTGGTTAAAACGGTCCGATTCAAAGCTCAAGTGCTGACTCACTGCGATGTGGGTGGCTCGCTCGCTGTGTGTGGTCTGCTGTGTAATAGTCTAACTTCTCTACTGTTACAAAGACTACACATGGCTGAATAGTCAATGAGCAGAGTTAAACTAGCCAATTCATGACAGGCTCCCTCAACTGAAAAAAGGCGATGACTACTGGATTCGACCTTTTTCTACTACAGAGCCTAGTTTAACACTGCACTATCCTAGGGTCCTATTTACAAACTAAGTAAGTTGCTCTACCTGAGCTGCACTGCTGTGCCAGGTAGCTATGGACACTAGTGACAGGGTATTACTGGGCGGGGACGAATTCTGGTGCTGTGGCCCTTAGTTGTGTTGGGTGGGCGACAGCTGCTGAGTCCTCCACGAGATGGCGACTGAGGTAGTCGGCTCCGTGGTTCTCTTTGCCGGGGATGTACTCGATTTGGAATGAGTATGCCTGAAGGGTGAGTGCCCATCGCATCAGGCGAGAGTTCAAAGACTTGGAGGCTGCCAGGAACGATAGTGGTTGGTGGTCCACCTGAACTGTGAAGTGGGTCCCATACAGGTAGAGTTGAAACTTCTGTATGGCCCAGACTAGTCCAAGACATTCTTTCTCCGACGTGGCGTAGTGGGTCTCGGCGGGTCTCAATTTTCTGCTGGCGTAGGCGACAGGGAATAGCGTCTCCGCATTCTTGGGGTCGCGCTGTAGCAGTACTGCTCCGAGGCCTAAGTCGCTTGCGTCGGTGCGAAGAACGAATGGCTGAGTCAAATCGGGTAGGTGGAGTACTGGCGCCGATGTCATTCTGTCCTTGAGTGTTTGGAATGCTGTCTCGCATTCGGCTGTCCATACTACTTTGTCCGGGGCGATTTTCCGGGTTCCATTTGTCAGTGGTACGGCGATGCTGTTGTAGTTGGGGATGAACTTCTGGTAGAAGCCGCAGAGTCCTAGAAACGACTGTACTTCCTTTTTGGTCTTGGGCCTAGGAGCGTCGAGTAGGCGTTTCACAGTCTTTTCTACCGGTCGCAGGCTTCTTTGACTGATGGTGTGTCCCAGAAATTCTAGTTCTGTGAATCCAATCTGACATTTGGTGGGTCTTGCCGTCAATCCCGTGTCTCTGAGGCGGGCGAGTAGTTGTTGTAGGAGCGTGACATGTTCCTCCCACGTAGGCGTAGCGATGAGGATGTCGTCCATAAACGAGTGTAGGTGCTCGCTGCTCAGGGGTGCCAGGAGTTTTCGCATCATGGCGCTGAAGATGCTGGGTGCGTTGTGGAGTCCGAATGGAAGCACGTTGAATTCGAAGTGTCCTTCCATAGTGCTGAAAGCTAGGTACTTTCGGACTTGTGGTTGTACTGGTATCTGGTAGTATCCTTTGCTGAGGTCGATGCGTGAGAAGTACTTCGCTCGCTGTAGCTTGGCAAATAGGTCTGTCTGGTCCGGGAGTGGCTCTGGCTGGAACTGCGTTACCGCATTCAGGAGTCTGAAGTCGATGCACAGTCGATGCTCTCCGTTGGGTTTTCGCAACAATACCGTGCCTGCGCTGTAGGGTGAAGTAGACTCTGAGATGATTCCGGCTGCCAGTAAGGTGTCTATCTCTTCCTTGATGGCTCGCTGCTGCGACAGTGGCATCGGGTAGAGCTTCTGGCGGACGGGTGTTGGGTCGGTCACCGTTAAGGTTACTTCGACGAGGTCTGTCCTCCCTGGTCGGTCTGTGAGCACAGTCTGATGTTGTCGAATGACCTGTCGTACTTGCTGTTGCTGTTTAGCGGCTAGGTCTCCGTTGAGTATCACGTCTTTGTAGGTTTCTTTGGAGTGCAGGGGATACTCTACTGCATTGGTCTCCATGCTTTCTCCTTCTTCCGCGATGGCGATGGCGATGGCTAGCAAGTTGTGAGTGCTGGGGGTCGCTGGTCTGTCCGTATACTTCTTGAGGAGATTGATGTGGTGGTATCGGGCTCTCCCGTTCACCTCTACTTGGTAGACTGTCTTGGATTTCTTGGCAGTCACCCGGTACGGTCCTCTCCAGGCGATGTCCAGCTTGTTGGTTCCACTTGGAAGTAAGAGTAGCACTTGATCGCCGACTTGCAGTTCTCGGTCCTTCGCGTGGCGGTTGTAGTACTTCGCCTGACGGGCTCTGGCCTTCTTCAGTGCTTCACCAGCTTTCTTCCACGTTGCTTTGAGGGTTTCCTGCAGGTCTGCGACGTACTTGGTGGCACCTCTTGGTGTGTCGTCTATCTTGGCTTCCGTCCAACTTCTGCGTAGGGCTTCTAGCGGTCCTGCTAGAGGTCTGCCGAATAGCAATGTTGACGGGGTGTAGCCTGTGGCTGCATGGGGCGTTTCTCGGTATGCGAACAGTGTCGCATTCACGTAGGTGTCCCACGCTTCTGGATTGTCGTCGGCGACTTTCCTGAGGATGGTGAGAAGGGTTCCATTCAGTGTTGCTGGCTGGGTGGTATGGTGGTGTGCGAATGTGATGAACTTGTATCAACTCGAACACGTCTTGCATCAGGCGGCCGGTGAACTGAGATCCGTTGTCCGTTCTAATGCTGTCCGGGAATCCGACTCTGGTAAAGATGGCGATGAGTGCATCTGCAATCTTCTTGGTGTCGATCGATGGCAACGGGACTGCTTCGCACCACATCGTACATGCGTCGACGAGTGTAAGTAGAAATCTGTTCCGCTTCTTGGTCATGGGCAGTGGTCCTACTATGTCTACTGAGACTTGCTGGAATGGCACGCCGACTACTACCGATGGTCCTAAGGTAACTGGTACGGTGTGATGTCGCGGGGAATATCGTTGACATTGGTGGCAAGATTTCACGTAGCGCTTGACATCCTCCGTGATTCCTGGCCAATAGTAGTGTGCGCTGATTCTCTGCACTGTGGCTCCAATTCCCATGTGTCCGCTGAGTGGCATGCTGTGGCCTAATTCTAGTACTTGGGCTCGAAGGGTGGCTGGTAGTACTAGTTGGGTGTGATCTCCATCTCCTTGTCGATGTAGAACTCCCTCTTCCATGTAGAAGTCTCCCTTGTGCGGGGGTGTGTGCGCCTTGGGTAGCTTCTGGAAGCACTTCGCTATCGAGGTGTCTTCTTTCTGTGCTGTTTTGATCTCTTCGAGTCCTGGATTCGGAGCGAACTCGGGCTGGGGTGGTTGGGTTTTAGCTTGGGCCCTGGTTTGCACTGCAGCTATCTCTACAGTTTTGGGGGCGTGCCTAAGAACACATACCTACAACCTAGCACTAGATCATACAGGGGTTTCTGTAAAACAGCTGCTTGGATTCTTCCTGTGACGTACCTACTCTCTACTTCGATCCAAGCTATTGGGCAAGTAGTCGTCGGTTTCGTCAAGTCTGCTCCTTGTAAGTCGACTGTCTTGTCTGTCAAGTCCGCGCGCGATACAAGAGATTCGCTAACTATCGCGTCGTATGCTAGACCTGTGTCATACAGACAGTTCGCTTCTTTTCCGTTGACCTTGACTGTGTCTGTCACCGATGGGTGATCTCCGATCGTGTGTGGCTTGTTACCGCTGCTTTGAGTTAGAACTCTGTGCGCTGGCCGGCTTTCGCGCTCTTCCCTACGCTGTGCGGCCAACTTGAAACATTCTGCGGTGGAGTGATTGTTTCTGTTGCAGAACGAACAATACCGTCTTTGTTCTGCAGGACCTCTTTTCCCGAATTCCGTGTTGGGTCCTTTAATTTGCCCAGGTCTGGGGTTATTCGGCTTATTCGCGGTGCGCTCTTCCCGGTTAGGGCTTCGTTTCTGTGCCTCTTTCCCGTTAGGCTTTAGGTCTCGCCTGAAGCTCTTGGCTTCTCCGTGTGCGGCCACGTACCTATCTGCGACCTTGACCAGATCTTCTAGTCTTTCCGCGCCCTGCTCTACTGAGAATGTTCTCAGCTCGGGGGTCATGGTTTCCCGTAGCTGTTCCCATACTAACAGTTCTGTCAGTCCATCATACGTCTTAGCCGTGGCTGACTGGCTAATCCACTTATCCAGCATTGTGGACAACCGATCCGCGAACTGCGCATAGCTCTCTCCTTTCACTCTCCGATTGGTGCGGAACTTTTGCCGGTAGCATTCTCCTGTCAGTTCGAATCCCGTTAGGAGTGCCTCTTTTACTTTGTGATAGTCAGTCACTCTGTCAGTCGGTAGCTTACTGTAGATGTCATAAGCCTTTCCTCTAAGCCCTTGACTAAGCTTAAAAGACCAATGAGTGGGATCTAGTTTGTACTCTGTTGCTAGACGCTCAAACCTAGTCAGATAGAGATCTAGACCTTCTTCTCTCTCATTGAATGTTCCCAGTGGAAATGACATTCCTTGTACAGGGTTGGATGCTACCTCTAGCTGATCTGAGTGGGGAGGGGTTGAGGAAGAACTTGAAGCTCCTGATCCCAATCTTCTTAGCTCTAACTCATGCTGTCTTTCTTTTTCCTTTTCTTCCCTCTCTTTTTCTTTTTCTGCCCGCTCATACTCCCATTTCCTAACTTCTGCTTCTCTCTCTGCTGCTAATGCTGCCTTCTTTTGTTCTACTTCTAACTCTGCTTTCTTTTGCTCTGCTTCTAATGCTAGTTTCTTCTGTTCTGCTTCTAATTCTAATTTCTTTTGCTCTCTTGCTGCTTCTAATTCTGCTTTCTTTTGCTCTGCCTCTAATTCTGCTTTTTTCTGTTCTCTCTCTGCGGCTCTCTCTGCTGCTTCGAGTTTCTTAGCCTCTCTCTCTGCTGCTCTCTCTGCCTTAGCCTCCTGTTTCTCTACCTCTGCATTGATATACGCAATTAGGTCTCCCCCTGCTAAGTGTAAAGCTTCTCCTAGTTCCTTGAAACGCAATCTCAAGGCCACTGGGTCCGACATTGCCAAACGTGTCTATGAACAACCTCTGAATCACGTGGAATACCAAAACACTAGCAATATTGCAAGTCAATAAAAACAATGCAAAGACCATAAAATTCGTAATCAATAATAGAATAAAACAAGAGTCAAATGGCATACAACAGTTATTTAAGCAAAACCTGCAAAAGAACAATGCAACATACAGGCACAAAAATATTTGAAGCAAAAAAGTTTTTAACTAAAGAATAATGCACCCAACTGATCAGTCCTTATTACCACTATTCTAAGTTATTCTACTACTCCTACTGTTATCTAATTTTATTGTACTTAGGTCCGGTTATACCCAATTCCTATTATACACAGATCCTAGCTAGGCTCGCCAATTATAGTGTCACGTGGGGTTTATGGGCTCTGCACAATGGAATTATGGACCCTCACGTTTATTCGGTGGGAACTGCTAGTAAGTCACCCTATGAATTACTTTAATAAATTTATTTGTTTAGCTCGTTCTGTGTTAAGGTTGGGGTACAGAAATAGATAGAAAAATGGTAAAAGATACTGTCACACTAGCTTTCACACGGCTATGAATCATATGTAGTCCAG
>CM072511.1:153841924-153941924 GCA_036898135.1 Oncomelania hupensis | reverse complement strand
CGTGTAGTGTTGGGCGCATTGATTGTGTAATCTTTGCCGTCTGTTTCTATTTAACCTACGTAGGCCTAATCTTATCAGAGACTATCATTGGACTGTGAGTGGTGAGTTTCAGACGTGGTAAAACCCCAAACGGATCGGTAGTTGACGAGATCAAAATGGCGTCTAGAGTGACGAATCATTTCACTGTTGAGTGAAGCCTTGGATGTTTTTTCATCTGCTCTGATTCTGTGTTGTTATTGTTGCGTTTGTTTTTTAAAGCGAAGCTACCTACAGGTGCGTTTCCAAGTTGTTGTGTCTCTTATTATGAATTGTTATTTTAATTTTTTGCAAACTGCTGGTCGTTGTGACCCGGGGCATGACAAATTACACTCACCCAGCAATATCACGGCTGGAGAAATTAACACCATTTTGTTTTGGTTTTAATTCGTTCAAGCAAGGTCAGGTAAGCTGGGTGTTATCTTCCCTTTGCAATAGTTTGCACGGAATGGTTAGGCTACATGATTGTGATTTCGCAATCGGTGCTGAGCGATATTAAATAAATAAATTAATTAATACATTAATAATAATAATAATAATAATAATAATAATAATAATAATACATACATACATACTATTAATTGATTGACTAATTAAGTAATTATTTTAGTGAGTTTTTTGTTTGTATTTTTGTGGGTTTTTTTCGACTTGGAGGGATTTTTGTGGTTTATTAAACTTTATTACAAAATTTTATATCGTTTTAATTGTTCATTTAATTCCGTATTTATAAGCTAATTCAATAATTGACAGAATTCAAAAGCCGCCACCGATGATTCAAAACAAACACAGACACGCATATTAATTACATCGTTAAACAAAATACTTGCAGCACTTAACACACATAATAACTGAATAGGATAGAATCGCTTTTCCACACAATTACACGCACGCAAGCACGCACATATTTTACACAAACACACACACAAACACACAAACGTACACACACAAACACACGCGTTACACATTCACGCAGACACACATACGAAAGGTAAATATACATATTCACATCCACACACAAACACACACACATACTACAAGAAAAATACAGATTTACAAACACACACTCTCTCTCTCACGCTCACACAAACACATATAAACAACACAGACGCACGCACATGCACACTCAACTCGTACACTACCACACACGCATACACACACCGACACACAAAACACACTGATACACATACAAACACAAATACGCACAAGCACACCCAATTCACACACACAATACCAGCACCATCACTCCACCCCAACACCCACACACAGAGATAGTGATACAATTTAAAGGGCTTGCGCGCTGATAAGTGTAGGGTAGGGTCTCAAATTTCATTTAAACCGTGGTGTACAAAGTTAACCGTCTCAGTCTGAAATGTAAGTAGTACACAGTTAGGCTATAGTGACTTTGAATTATGAAATGTTATTCCGAGCCTTGAGCAGCTCTTGAACTGGAAAAAAAAGCTCTGTAAGAATGCGGAAATTAAATATATAAATAAATATAAGGTTCAAGCAAATCCTCAACTTATTATCATCATGGCCGCAAAGAAAAAAATCGCGCACTTCGCACCTCTACAGACTATTAGCCTACTCGAAATTGTAGACTATTACATCCGAAACAACAGGAGCTGTGTAGTCCCTCACTGTAACACTGAACAATAATTACAGTCACTCTTTCCGCTCACTACTGTAGCCTGGAGCACGCACCTAGACAAATCTGCCGTAAACTCACCATCTATTGAGTGCTTTAAATCTACCTCAGTGAGGCAGCTGCTAGTCGCCGATGATTTAGTTACAATGCACACTCCCCAAACGGGTGCATTTAGGTCGGATTCGTCCTTACAGGGATGTTAGCAACGTAATCTCAAATCCAGGCACAGATAATCTGTAAGGAAGAGGGAGAAAAAAGAAGTAGGGGAGTGGGTAAGTGAGGGGTATGTGGGAATAACGGGGAATGGAGAACATTGAAAGAGTGGAGGAACAGCTAGACAGATTGACAGAAAGAGGAAGACACAGAAAGATACAGGAGATGGATCATTTTTCAATTCGGTAAAGCCTATCTGTACGGAAATAGTGTCACAAAGTCGTTCATAATAAGTAAAAGTAACAGCAGAGACAGACAGACAAAGGGACAGACAGACAGCGAGGTAGAGAGAGGGAGGTTCAGTCAGTCTCAACACGGGGTTAATATGAGAATCAGTGGTGGCAACAAACAGGACACAGGCAGTGCACAAGGATGTGTATATTAAGTTCAGAGAGAGAGAGAGAGAGAGAGAGAGAGAGAGAGAGAGAGAGGGGGGGGGAAGAGAGAGTGTATCATGTAACACTACCAGTTCAAAGAGAGAGAGAGGGAGAGAGACAGACAGACAGATAGACACCGACGGACAGACAGAAGAAGACTCAATCTTAATACAAATTTATAATCTGACGTTTTGGTGGGGTCAACTAAAGCCCTAATCAGAAGGCTTTCAAGTGACAGTTAACAAGGAACCGGGCCTCTGTGTTTTAAAGTCTGTCTGATTAATGACGAATGGTGTCAGCACTCATCGCCTAATAATCTTTGGTGTCGGTTTGATTACTGTAAAGTCCACTGCCAATGTCACACTTCGTAGGGCATAGCTGAGATTAGCCGAGCTTTGCGTTGGTTTCTCCACGTCTAGTGAGAGCTACTGGGCTAGCCTCGTCCACGCTGTTTGCGCGCTTCTCAGTAGCAGGCCAGAGTGTCACCGTTTCAGGGTTGTCGTCTGCTCTATGTGTCATTATAGGGCTATATTTATGAAGGTCTATCTAATCAAATGACCAAATCTTTATTTTAGGCACACACACACACTCACACACGTACTCGTAAATGCACCACACTCGCACCCACGCACAAACATATCCACACACACACACACGCACGCACGCACCCACAAACATACACATACACTATTTAATTCTATAATATAAATTGTACTTCACACACACACACACACACACACACACAATCTCACGCACGAACACACACGCACGCACACGCAAGCACACAGTACAAACACACACCCACACACATTTTATGTCATGTGAGTTGTGTAATGTGTGACAGACGGACTAGTTTTACCCTGCTTACTTTACGTGGTAGCCTTGGTTAGTCATTGTAATCTTAGAATGTTAATGTTAGGCTGCAGCAGACGATGGAAGTAATCAGGCGTAGCAATGGTATAACTGAGGTACACACACTGCGAGCTTGACGCAAACAGTGTAGTGACGTCAGCACTGTGTGTGTTGAATCGGCAGGAAATGATATCATCGTAGCTACGTTAGGCGAGTCGATTATCCGCCAATGGGAACACAGGTTATAATGGACTCAGCCAGGTCTGGCTGATTCAAATAGATAGATAGAACGGCAGTCGTTTTTGAACCGAGGAGCAGTAATCAGCTACACAGTGAGCAGTAAGATCTCTCCTGAATAGACCAGGAAGCAGGACTTGAGAATCTTAGAATTCTATCAAGTAGCCACGTGCCTGACTTTGTCAAACAGGTAAATGAACATACTTCTTTTTCATTGTGATATATTTATATTATTGTTGAAATTATGTTTGTGGAATTTGCTATGCATAGACTTGAATTGTTAGGCCGACTTTGCCTGAACACGTGGAGAAGCTGACCACGAGGCAAAAGACGACCGGCCGACGCCATCTTGAACTATGTACGGACCCACTGTTGTTTAACCTATATGTATGTTTGCAGACCAGTGGCTGTACCAGTGAATGTTTATAATATTATTAATTCTTTATGTGTATACTTGGCCACGATGTATATTTATGTATGTATAGGAAATTAGAGTTGAGATTCCAGTGGACCACGGACGTAGCAGAATGTTCGTCGCTTATGTATAGAGATGTGGAGCTATCACTGAGGGCTACTTTGGCTTTCAGTGAGACGCTCTGCACAAACCTATTATCCAGGGTTGTGCAGAATTTTGTATCTTATGTTACAGGCGAACAGGCGAGCTATACCGTGCGCACAACTCCACAGAAAACACGAGTTGGCTGTTTAGCCTCTACAGCACAGGACTGAGAGAGCAACCCTGGAACACACTCTCCAAGACAACACAGCTTGTCAATGCCCCAAAGTACATGACAACTCAGCGTGTACCAGAAGCTACCTCAACGAAGGGCTTCAAACACACCACCCTTGAGTTAAGTGCATAGGAAAAAGTGCACTAAACCTGATAGCAAAAGGACCACAGTAGTCCACTCTTCAGAAACTATAGTAAAACGGACCACAGTAGTTCAATCTACATGAACTCTAGTAGCCAGTGCCCTATGAAGACATAACCGCTGCCTAGACTATCAGCGATTGAACCATTTGCATTGACTCTTGTCTTTTTAAGGTAGATTAGTACATCGAAGATCTTGTATAGAGTAGAATAAAAAAAATATGTGATTTTAACTGTTATCAAGTGGCTGGACTACATATGATTCATAGCCGTGTGAAAGCTAGTGTGACAGTGATCTTTTACCATTTTTTCTATCTATCTCTGTATCCCAGTCTTAACACAGACCGAGCTAAATAAATAAATGTATTAAAGTAATTCACCGGGTGACTAACTAGCAGTTCCCATAGAATAAAGCGTGAGGGTTACAGCATTCCATTGTGCAGAGCCCAACAACCCATAAACCCCACGTGACACAATGTGTTGGCTCGACTATTGTATTTTACTATTTTATTGTGTTCAAACTGCAATTATGTGAGGTTGACTACTGGCACAATTATGTATATATATATTATAGACAATGTCTATGTATACATAATTGTGCCAGTAGACAAGATGATTGTAGCCTGTGGTGTGGATGTGTGTGTGTGTTAGTCTGTCCGTCTGTCGGTGTGTGTTTGTGTGTGTGTGTGTGTGTGTGTGTGTGAGAGAGAGAGAGAGAGAGAGAGAGAGAGAGACTGCTTACCAACATGGGAGCAATTTTCATCTGCAACATCCTGTTGTGATTGGGGCTGCTAATAAAGTGTAAAAGGAGAGCAACTGGTGTATTCCGTGTCCATAATAATGTTGGTCTGTGAATGGCACGCATTGACAGTGTACGCATCGTGACAAGTCGACGAAGCTACCACGCAGGCGAGTGACAAAATGTAGATTGTTGTTGTACTGCTGTATAGGTCTCACTTTACATTTCTTCTTTGGATATATACCTCTTAACTAGGTCTGTGTGATGATATCCTGGGAAAGATACGCCTATCTTACAAGGTTAGTAAAACTTGTAGACAGATGGGGCGTTAAGCTACCTCTATCCGACGTTCTTTACCAAACTTCCAAAGCTATGTGAGAGACTAATCACGGTGCTTGGTTACATAAAAAATTATATTTGTTCTCGGGTTTTAGCATTTGAGTTTCTGTGATGACGCAACGAATGTTAAGGGCTGATGGTCGCACTGCACTTTGAAGTGGGTGCCATACAAATACAACTGAAATTTCTGGATGGCCCAGACCAATGCCAAACATTCTTTTTCCACTGTTCCGTAGTCGTGTTCAGCTTTATTCAATTTTCGGCTGGCATACGCGACTGGCAGAAGTATTGAAGGGTCATTGGGGTCAGCTTGTAGCAGTGTAGCTCCTAATCCTTGATTGCTTGCATCTGTGCGTAATACAAACGGTTGGGTTGCATCGGGTAACTTAAAGATTGGTTGCGAAGTGAGTTTGGCTTTTAGGGGTTGGAATGCATCCTCGCACTCGGCAGTCCATTCTACTTTCTCGGGCGTTTCTTCTTGGTTAGATCGGCCAGTGGCGCGGCGATGGAATTAAAGTTTGCGACGAATTTCTGGTAATATCGACATAAACCAAGAAATGATTGCACATCATTTTTGTTTGTCGGGCGCGGTGCATTGCTCATTTTCGCGACGTTCTTGTCCTCCGGAAGAAGACTGCCTTGTCTGAGCGTGTGACCTAGAAATTCTATCTACGCCCGCCGCCACAAAAGCCAAGCAGGATCGCCACCGCGCCGAACGCGTCTGGGTTTAAACTGGTCTGACGGTTACCGTCAGATTTTCACCCAGCATCGCAATCTGGTCAAACGTGCGTATGTTCCGCGAAACGAAGGTCTCATACGTGCGCGAGAGGATAGAAATCGCAACCAGCTCGCGAGAGTTATTCCTCATCAGTGGCGAGCTCATGAGTGTAAGTCTACCCACCAGCAAGGCGCTTTTCACCTCAATTCGGCCTGAGAATCTTCCGGAGAGGTTCAGCGAGTACTTCAACGGCACGATTACTGACATAAGGAAGACGCTTGACTTCGACCGACCATCTGCGACTCAGTCGTCCTCGCTGGGCTTCTCTAGAACTCCACTCAGAGCTTTTAAACCAGTGTCTGGCGAGCAAGTGAGGAAGATTGTTCTTTCTATGCCCAAACAATCATGCATGCCAACTTGACCCGATTCCTGCCGACCTGTTCTTTGAGTGCCTGGACGAGGCCATTCTTACCATTGCAACTTTCCTCTAATATGGGTCAGTTCCTTCTGTCTTCAAACATGCTCTAATCAACCCTCTTTTGAAGAAACCTGGCCTTGATCCTGAAGTTCTAAAAAAAACTATCATCCTGTCTCCAGCTTGCCTTTTCTGTCTAAGGTTCTTGAGCGCATTGTTCTGACACAGCTTCTGCCTCAACTCGAGGCACATAGTCTACTCGAGCCGCTTCAGTCAGCCTTACAGAAAAAGCTGTACCGAGACCGCGTTACTACGTGAATTCAATGATCTGTTGCAGGCGGCGGATCAGAGTTAGAGTATCGATTTTATTGCTACTTGACTGTCCGTTGCGTTCGACACCATTGACTTCGGAATTGTATGCGCCATCTGGAAAAGTGCTGCACTGGGATGATATTAGCATAGTTTCGTTCTGCCATTGTGGGCAACATCAGGTCCCATCTCTCCCCTTATTAATAATGATAATAACCTTATTTCTTACGATTTATAACGTGTTGTATCTCATAATATTGTACCGTATTGTTCAAATATTAATCCTTGCTAGATTGGATATTTGTATTATTTCTTACGATGTTCAATTGTTTTATCTCATACAGTTTTGTATTTTTTTAAAATTTATTTTATTTACCTTATTGTCCCTTTTCCATATGGAAATTCTGGGCCGCCTCCCATGGGGAAAGCGTAGTCACAGCCTGTGGCGCGCCCAAACCCAACCGATTTTGAAAGTTTAGCCGTTGCCCGAGTCGAAAGTAAATAATATTCGGAGAAACATAACCCCCAGATGCTGGATCGAACCCACACTTGTCAGGCGCCATTGGTTTCTGGCCTGTGGACAAGGCAAGTCAACCCCGCCTTAGCCCACTTGGCCACAACGCTCGCAGATTTTTACCGCATAGTTTAGATAATTATGTATCCTTGCGAACGCACGTGTTGACGCGCGCGCGCCCGCGTGTGTGTGTGTGTGTGTGTGTGTGTGTGTGTGTGTGTGTGTGTGTGTGAATTATTTAATATTTTAGTATATTTTTTGTGTATTCATTATGCGCGTAAGTTGGTTTAAAAAGTATACACATGAAGATCACAGCTGGCCTCGTTAGATGAATACTATTGCCAGACCAATCAATTCTTCCTCTTAACAAGAGTTTGCAACTTGTTGTGAATTATTAACCGGCTTCCTATATTACACATTCATCATCTTGATTATCACGAACAATTTTGACACCTTCATTGGGGCATTCTTCGTAACTGCTATGTAGAATGCCCTTATGAAGTTACATAACCGAAAATGTGGCGGCACAATACAATATAAAAAAAAAACATTGAGTGGATATCATCATCATCATCATCATCATCATCATCATCATCATCATCATCATCAACATCATCATCATCATCATCATCATCAACATCATCATCATAGCACAGGATGTCTTCACGCGTTTTTTTCTTCTATCGAACTCAAAACGCGACGATCTGAAAAGATCATTATTACAGAAGACGGAAGAAAAATCTTCCACCCCACCTCGAAATTTAGATTGCTTGCATCCAATAGCATTGTTGAAGAGAAAGAGAGGAAACTGGAGTGTCCGTAGAAAATCCTCGGTGTTCTGAAGTCCTCAGTGTCATGAGTGGATTTCATTGTCGCTGTTCAAAGTGTTTTCTTTTATGTTATAGTTTTCTTGGATACCGAAGACTAACACTCCTCGACTTGTGGGGTGGAGCAAGCAGTGTTCATGGTAAAATATTATTATTATTATTATTATTATTATTATTATTATTATTATTATTATTATTATTATTATTATTATTATTATTATTATTATTATTATTACTATTATTATTATTATTATTATTATTATTATTAATATTATTATTATTATTATTATTATTATTATTATTATATAAAGCACCTAACCTATTTTTTTATTTTTTTATTAATAAACCTGTTCGATAAATTGCGAAAATGTCAAGTGATTTTCTGTCGCTATAATGAACGATTTGTAGAAAAGCAGGTGCATGCATAATAAACCCATAAGTTATACACTGCACAAGGAAAGGACACTCTCCAAGGTATCACGACCTATTTTTGGTCCTCTTGCCATTATATTATATTATATTATATTATATTATATTATATTATATTATATTATATTATATTATATTATATTATATTATATTATATTATATTATATTATATTATATTATACAAGATGCTCTCACACGCTTGTTCCCCTCAAACGAACTCAAAGCGCGGCGATCTTAAGATATCGCTATTACAGAAGACGGAATAGAAATACATTTTTTATTTTAAAATGTTAGATTGGCTGCATCCTATACTATTATTGAAAGGGAGGGAGGAAACCAGAGTACCCGGAGAAAACCCTCAATGTCCTGAAAAGTCTCTTATCTAAGTCACGTAAGTTCGTCCCACGCGGAGTTCAAACCTTCGGGATAGGAAACCAGCTTACTGTCAACGTAGGCTTGCTACTGCTGCTGCTGCTGCTACTACTACTACTGCTGCTGCTACTACTACTGCTGCTGCCACTACTGCTGCTACTACTATTACTACTACTACTACTGCTACTACTTCATCATCTGTATCATCACCGAAATTATGTGTCATTTTCTTTTCCCTATATGCGCATATGACAAAGAAAGATGGAGTACGTTGGTTTAAACCATAACATGTGATGCCTCAACGACTTTCGAGTTACGGGATAGAATTGGATAGGATAGGATAGGATAGGAAAGGATGTAATATGCGCATTGAATTGAGCATGTCTACGGACGAGGAGATGGCACTATACTAGGTCATATCATCATCATCATCGCCATCACCATCATCATCATCATCATCATCATCATCATCATCATCATCATCATCATCATCATCATCATCATACTAACGGTAGTGTCCTATTTGCGGGCTGCGTTACAGTTACTGACCCTGTGTTATTTGCCAGTTGTAGAATTCATTGACCTACCAAACTATGCATATCCTAGTACTTGCCTGTCAACATAAGAGGTGTCATTTCTCGGGCAGGTGATATCTGCAGTCTTAAGCCAGCCGTTGTTACCTCATCTTCACCTTGTTCAAAACATCATTACACAGTTTTATTGTGATGTTATTGGGATATCTTCAATGTTATCAAAGTCATCAATGTTTTGCGTTAAGGTCATGTTACGACAAACAGGTTTGTGCAGGGTTTGCGCTCAAGTGTAAATTTACAGTCACCAAATTCTTCTATCGAGACTGGTATCTAATCCAAATAGTAGCGATTTTTAAATTTTTTTAAAGAGAAGATCACACATTTTAACATAAGTAACAGATCCGTTCTTTTTCGGATTCACAGTGAGTGTTGCGTGTTCGAAAAAACAATCATAATATATATCTGGCGGTACGGTAGTGATGATGAAAGTTGCCTGTGTATTTGTAAAGTGTATGTGCAATGTTTGTTTACTTCATTGTATTTTGATTGTATGTTATGCAGTTAACGTTTTTGCCGGCTACGAGAAGACAGTCGTTTGGTGCGTGTGCTTTATAAAATAAAATATTGATTGATTAATTGGTGTGATGTGATGTGATGTGTGTGTGTGTGTGTGTGCATGTGTTTGTGCACGCGCGCCATTGTGTGTGTGTTTGTGTGTGTGTGTGTGATTGTTTACCAACATGGGGGAAATGTTTCCATTTGCAATGTTTGGTATTATAGGTCAAAGTCGATATAT
The DNA here is from genome assembly GCA_036898135.1 of Oncomelania hupensis. Taxonomy (NCBI): domain Eukaryota; kingdom Metazoa; phylum Mollusca; class Gastropoda; order Littorinimorpha; family Pomatiopsidae; genus Oncomelania; species Oncomelania hupensis. The sequence goes on along the minus strand of CM072511.1, from coordinate 153,931,702 downwards.
AAGTATACAGCCGTAGTAGTGGATTTATCGTTTTATTTGTGCGCCTGTTAGTAGCAGCAATGTTGATTCTCGCAATAGCATCACTGCGGATGGGTGTATTGTAAATCTGTACATAGATCTAGTTGTACGGTTTATACAACAAGGAAGAGAGCCCTACATTTCAAAGTTCAACGGTCGGTTTTTCGAGCAATGCAGTTTCCCGAAGTGAACTCCTCGTGACACAGACAGAAACATACGTATAGGCTTACATACATACATACATACATACATACATACATACATGCACACACAGACACATAGAATTACACACACAAACACATACACACACATACAGAACCTGGAGACTGTGGCCCACTATTAACTAAAAATAACCTGAGAAAGATCGTTCAGCTGGCTCCGAGATGTAAGGGACTGACTAGCCAGCGAGTTGTCGTGTCAAATGATTTAGGCGAGTCTCTGTTGGAAAGGTCAGTTAAACAATCTAACTGCTATATTATCTTGAAAAAGTGATGACGATTTTGTGGTGTCAAATGATGGGAACTTTATTTTTTTTTAAAGTAAAATTTACGTCCCCGGACACATTAAGCGTATAGGAGACGGGTGAACCACCACTTATTATGATGTCAGGGAACTATATTTTTCTTATAGTGGCCAAAGAGTGTAGTGGCCTAATATAGTGGTTTTCAACCCCCCACCCCTGCCCCCTTCCCCTCCCTCGCCCGGTTTCAAGTGAAGAGCAGTTCAAAGCACTGACTGATACAAGATAAATGTTAACATCTCTTATTTATTTATTTTATCGTTCTTATATAGCGCTTTTCCAGCTCAAGAGCTGCTCAAGGCGCTGGCCGATACAGGGTTGCCCAGGATTGTGCTCAGTCATCTCTTGTGAGATAATACAGTTTTCTGAATCTGAATCTTACTCAAACCGCACGAGGCGCCTACTTGCAGCCTTTGGGATCATCGTCTGACTCCTCAGACAACTCAGCACAATCCTAGGCAACCGGGGAGTGAGGAGGAGAAGGGATCGGCCTATTGCATGCTGGGTGTATTTTTGTCACTAACCATAATTATTACTGCACGAATTTCAATGTCCTCATCATCGGTACAGCGTATTAAGTGAATCGTATGAATTATACTTCATACCGCAACAACCTTCTCCTTTTGTTTTATAGTTAAGGTTGTTCTGTATTCATGTAAGCGCATAGAGCTAAGTCTAGATTAGGCGCATAAATATTCATACTAATGATAATAACCTGAACTGTTCACGTGAAACTAATAGTGTGTACGTGTGTTTAGCTGAGAAAAAAAAATGCCGTACATGTTAAATATTATTATATCAACTACTAGTATTATTAGCATGAACTAGTGGCAACGTTACCACGGTTGAGAATAGCTTATTCTATAAATACAGGTTAACCTAAACATTTACTGCGGTATGACCTACTGACAAAACTTGAAAGCGGGTAGACATTATTATGTGGATGCACTACCTTGTATCCCATATTGTAATCTCTAGGTCACATCTTAGAGGTGCAACCATGCAGTGAGGATACTTTCCATATTATCTCCTTTTTTCACTGTGGTGGTGGTGGATTTGTTGTTGTTGTTGTTATCTGATTTTATCTGATGATCAGATCTGATCTGGTGTTACCTCAATATTATATTGAAGCTGGAAACATTGTGTGTGTGTGCCACTTCCATAATGGTGTTTCTTTAACATGAGATTACTACAGCTGATTTCGCTGTCCATTATTATGAAAGAATGTCTGAGGTCGAGATCCAAATTCTAAAACCAACTTTCTCTTTCTTTACCTATGACCTACTTACAGTACAGTGTGAAGTCTTCCAGTTTGCGCTGTGGTCTGTCTTCACAAAACCACAGGCGCTAGTATTTGAACATGCCAGGGCTAGGGCCTAGTATAATAATACCTACGAGAACGGAAGAAGCGTTATATATAGGCGCTTGCGTGTCACATATAGGCTACGAGCGCCTGTGCACAAAATTGAGTCATTGCGGCTAGTGCATTAATGTTATGAAAAGCTTGGAGGTGTGTGTCGTCGGCATGTTGTGCAAGGTGTGTGCATATATACGCTTGATGGACGAATTCCTAGGAAGGAACGTTGAAGTTTAAAGAGGCCCACTTCGACCGTACCGCCCTCTCTCTCCCCTCCCCTTGACAGATCCTTTTAACATTCACAGTGAGTGTTGCCCCTATCCTTCCTATCGATCCTATCCTATCCTATCCCATAACTCGGAGGTCGTAGGGGCACCACAGATGATCGTTTAACCAGCGTACTCCATGCATCTTTCCTTGTCCTCAGCAACCCTGATTGTTTCGCTCAGTGTCAAACCAGTCCATTCTCGAATGTTGTCCTCCCACCTCTTTTTCGGTCTCCCTCTTCGTCTACCTTTTTGCACTGTGCCTTGCAGGATGGTCTTTGCAAGACCTGATGATCTGGTGACGTGGCCATACCATCGGAGTTTCCGTTTTTTCCGAGTGTTGCCCCCCACTGAAAAAAATAAGCTTACAACAAAAGTAAAAAATAACTCTTTTCGAAAGCAAGCTAATTATTTTTTTTTTATTTTAAATAAATAAATTCCGTAGTTTTCGTGCTTAATAATAGCAACGGCTATCTAAAAAATTACATATAGTAGGCTAGATCGTGGAGCGTATTGGCGTAACGATAAACAAGAAGAGAACTCGCACTGTCAAAACAGAAATAGAAAATTCAAACTTTAGCGTTTGGTCTGAGCAATGAAAGTCCATTTTATCACTGTTTAGTGTAGCCTAATAACAATGCGAATTTTAGAGTTAACCTGTTTTCGCCAAACGTAAACAAAGCCTTCGAAATGGGACCCTTTGACGTCTACACACGCCTATTTGCCATTTGGCCGACGGGGATAACCATGGCAGAGAAGAGAGGTAGATACCTAAGTGAACACTGAACCGCCAGAGCAATCATGCTGCTCAAATGGACAGTGAAAAATTGCCACTTTTATTTTGCACACCACGGGATTCGAACCTCGGTTATCGGTGTGCCAGACCAACGCTCTACGGCGATGGAGCTTAATTACTATGTTGTTGTACACTGTAGTTGTTGTTGCTGCTGTTCTTGTTGTTGTTGTTGTTTTTGTTGCTGTTGTTGTTGTTCTTTTTCTTCTTTCCTTCCTTCTTTCTTTCTTTCTTTCTTTCGTTTTGTTTCCCTTTCTTTTCTTCTCTCTGTCTTTCTGTCTCTGTCTGTCTGCTTGCCCCTCTGTCTGTGTCTGTCTGTCTGCCTGCCTGTCTCTCTCTCTCTCTCTCTCTCTCTCTCTCTCTCTCTCTCTCTCTCTCTCTCTCTCTCTCTCTCTCTCTCTCTCTCTCTCTCTCTTCGTTTTTCTTCTTGTGTGATTACATGCAGTCTGTCTTGTTAATCATAATATATAACTCGTTTTATTTTTCAGTTCCTGACGCCTGTTTGGAATGACATCTACTGGTGTGTTACAGAACTATCTTTGAGAACGTGACATCTTGTGCTCAGCAACTCTATTCATTGCACTGAACTGTGGCTGCGAGATCGGAAAGCCAAGGAGTCGACAACAAATACCCAAACTTCTTGACAAGTCTTGCGACGTATTTGACACGTTATATATCGTGTATATTGACTGAGGTTGCAGATTTTATGTCATGTCGATGTTTTGAAGGCTTTTTGCGCGGCACTGCTTTTTAAGACTAAGCAATCGGAACGATGTCACTTTGTTCAAGACTTTGTACATGTATTCCAACCTTGCAGCTGTGAACTGCACTGATAGTGACGCAATACTGTGACGTCATTTTTTTTTTAAAAATACGCCAAACTGTCCTGCTACGGAAGCTATGATGACGTCAAACTTGAAAACAGAAACATCTTACCCTATGACACCTGACGACAGTCGTTCTCTGACGTCAGAGCCTTCTTCTTCGGCGCCAAATGCGACGTCGGACACGGATTCCTTTTCACTGATGCAAAACCTGCTGACGCAAGAAGCTCAAGCCCTGGTGACATCAGAGGCTACGTCAGCCAAGGAGCGACGTAGGCGGACCAAGAGACGCATACAAGGAGAAAAGGAGTGCCGGGTATGCGGGGACAAAGCTATTGCCCACAACTTTGGCGCCCTGACCTGTGAGACCTGCAAGGCCTTCTTCAGGCGTAACGCCAACAGGACTCAGGCGAGTCTTTTATTTCATTTTACCGTTACTTTAAAGATCCTGACGCTCATGTACTATACGAGTGAGTGCCTTCTACACAAACACCCAGAAAGAACTAGGTCCCCCACCTACCCCCAACACCTCACTGTGCTCAGTCGTCTGGGCTGCACGAGTGAGGACGCCTCGGGCGGCAAGAGTTTGGTCCTGTGTCGGCCAGCGCCTTGAGCAGCTCTTGAGCTGAAAAAGCGCTATATGAGAACGAGTACATGAAAATAAGTTTATTTTTGTATTATTATTATTTGACTTTATTGTATCGTATTTTATGTTATTTTTTAAAACATTATTTTGTTATTGTGTTTTATTTGATTTATTATTATTATTATTAATAATAATAATAATAATAATAATAATAATAATAATAATAATAATAATAATAATAATAATAATAATAATAATAATAATAATAATTAGCATTTGTAAGGCGCCTACCCTGCGGATCTAGGCGCGCGCACTCCAATATTCATCAAATCACATATTCATGTTTTATATATAATACTGGACAGCATAGAAATGCATGCACAAACGCAGACACACGACACACACACACACACACACACACAGACACACACAAAACAAGAATACTAAATGAAGAAAGAATGTAAATTATATAAAGTGCTGCTGAAAGAGAAAGGTTTTTATGTTAATTTTAATACTTTGAATTGAAGGAGAGTGTCTGACATCGGAGGGAAGAGAGTTCCAGAGCTGAGGTCCATAGACAGAAAAAGAGCGGAGACCATGTGATTTCCGTTTGTAGCGGCCTTGGCGGAGGAGTCGAGTATCACTAGACGAGTGAAGGGGGCGAGAAGGAGTGTACAGAGTGACTAACTCATTAAGATATTCGGGAGCTGATCCAGTGATGATATTGTAGCAAATACAGGCTACTTTATACTTTATGCGTTTTAATACAGGTAACCAGGGAAGTTTGCGCAAAAGAGGGGTGCATGGTTTTCGATTTGACTTAAAAACAAGCATCGCAGCAGCGTTCTGAACTTTTTGAAGGGATGCTAGGGTAGAGTCATTGCAGCCAATAAGTAAAGAGTTGCAATAGTCTATTCTGGACAGTACACAAGAAGTAACTAGTGTTTTGTGGCATCTACAGTGAGGAAGCGACGGATGGAACTGATTCGCCTTAATTCAAAATAACACATTTGGCATACATTTGAAATGTGATCATTCATTGAGAGCTCAGAATCAAGGATAACTCCTAAATTGCTGGTCTTGTCAGAATAGAGAACAGTAGAAGATCCAATGGTAAGAGAAGGGGCAGAGATAGGAGTTGCATTGGAGAAAAGGAGAGCTTCTGTCTTGTCGTCATTCAGTCTGAGCATGTTGTTTGTCATCCATGTCTTAATTTCAGTAGTACAGTCAGGTAGTGTGTCCGTCACACAGTCAATGTCACAAGGTTTCGCAGACTTTCGAAGTTGTGCATCATCAGCAAAAAGATGATGATCAACGGAGTGTTGCTTGATGACAAAGGATAGTGGAGTGGTGTAAAGCACGATAAAAACAGGACCCAAGACAGAGCCTTGCGGGACACCAAAAAGGAGATGAGAAGCAGCAGAGGAAGAATTGTTGACATATACTTACTGAGAACGGTCTTGTAAGTACGATAAGAACCAACGGAGAGCTATGGACTGAATGACAAACAGACTCTCAATTCGATTGAGCAAGATGGTATGATCGATCGTGTCGAACGCAGCAGAATTGTCCAGAAGAAGAAGAACAGAGATGTTGTCGTGGTCAAGTGCACAAAGAATATCATTGCAAACACGCAGAAGAACAGTCTCAGTGCTGTGACAAGCTCTGTAGGCAGACTGAAAAGGATTACAAAGGTTGATTTTATTTGTCACCATTACGGAGTAAAATTCGGGGTGCCATCGCAAGAGCGGAGCCATCCAGGACAGGAGGTAGAGGGGGTGGGCGGGAGGAAGAAAATGGGGGGATAGGGGTCCAGTCCGGTTTGTGAGGGAATAAAGGAGGGGGGGAGGAACGGATCTATAATAGTGCATACTGGGTACATTGGTGTTTCTGACTAAGACTTGAGAGTTAGGATCTGGAATGAATATGTGCATGAACTTGACTTGGGTTTGGGCTTTCATCAGGTGACCTCATAATAATAATAATAATAATAATAATAATAATTATACAGGATGATATCACGCGCTTTTTCTTTAACTAAGCTCAAAGAGCGGTGATCTAAAAAGATAGCTATTACAGAAGTCGGAATACAAATCAGTTGTAAATTGAATGCACCCAGTACCATTATTAAAACCCTCGGTGTCCTGAAAAAAAAAATCTCATACCTAAGTCAAGTAAGTTTGGACTCGCGACCTTCGGCTTAGGAAGACCAGCACCTTATCAATTGTGCTGTAACAGTTCGCCCCACGCGGGTTCAAAGACGCAAGCTTCGGCATAGGAAACCAGCTTACTGTCAACTGAGCTTATAAAGCTTCATACCGAAGTTAATTATATATTGTACTGTATTTCAGGAGATCACAGTCTGTGCCTTCAAAGGCAAGTGTGAGATCAACAAGACAACACGGCGTTTTTGCCCTGCCTGTCGCATCGACAAGTGCTTCGCTGTCGGCATGGAGCCCTCTCTCATTTTAGGTCAGTCCTTCTCCTCCTTCATCTCCGACCTTCTCCTCCTTCTTCTGCTGCTGCTGCTCACCATCATCATCATCATCATCATCATCATCATCATCATCATCATCATCATCATCATCATCATCATCAGCAGCAGCAGCAGCAGCAGCAGCATCAATAATCAACCATCATCATCATCAATCATCATTATCAATCATTCTCATCAATCATCATCATTATTCATCATCATCACATTCATCATCACCATCATCATCGTCGTCGTTCTTTTCCTCCTCCTCCTCATCACGTGATTACCACAACCTCCATCTCCACCACCACCTCCACCACCATCATTATTCGCCAGGATTTTCCGTGTGCCTCGTTCACAGGGGCATTTAGCATGGAGACTGACCGTTCGTTACAGGAATTTTTTTTTCTTGATTATAGACGAGGAAGAGAAGGAGGCGATGCGGGAACGAAGGAGGAAAAAGAGGAAGCTGGAGGAGTTTCAAGAGCAAAGCGCCACGCAGGCGGAGGTGGACAGTTCTACACACGCCCTCTCCTCCCCGCCCGCCCTCTCTCCTGGCCCCACCCACCACTCTCCGTCACATATCCTCCCGCCACCATTCGCTTCTATACCAAGCACCCCCAGCTCCAGCTGCGGACTGGTGGAGAACCAGAGTGGAAGCCTATCTCCTATCTCCGCCGCTATCAGTAACTTTTACCAGGACTTCCCCGCAAACTCTGCCTATAGCGGCGACTCTTCCGAGCCAGGGGCAGATTTCACGTCCCCAAACACCCCGGCATTCTCATCGCCAAGTCTGACAGCATCATCGTTGTCGTCGTCGTCGTCGTTATCGTTGGCGAGCCTGGTTTCCCAGCTGCCAAGGCACTACGACTCTTCTTCTCCAGTGTACGGTTCTAAGGCAGCAGCGTGCTCACACAGACACGATAGAGACGAAATATCTAAAGCTGTCGCATCGGCAGGGAAGCCTCTGCCCTGTCACTGCCCGTCCAAAGATTCCAGCTTTCAACCCACGGGCCTGGGCCTGTCCTTCAAGCACGCGGAGCGAGAGGAGCTGCCTTGGGATATCCAACTGTACTGGCCGCTGACGGCTGAGGAGAGGAGTCTGCTTACACTGCTGGCGAACTGTTACAGCAAGTGAGTAGAGTTGACAGTTATAATAGTGACGACGACGACGACGACGATGATGATGATGATGATGATGATGATGATGATGATGATGATGATGATGATGATGATGATGATGATGCACAGGCGGCGGAAGCGGGGGGGCAAGGGGGGCACTGGCCCCCCCTAGAAAAATATTGGGGGGGCAAACCTATACATTTGCCCCCCCCCCCAATATTCAACCCCTCAAGAAACACTATTTGGAGGTTTAAACCAATATTTTCCCCCTTTCTCAGGACTGATGCAAGTTAACAATACCTGTGCTGAGACCATTTTTAAAGCACTGAAGGACTGCTTGATCAGACTTGACTTGCCAGTGCAAAACTGCAGGGGCCAGGCCTACGACGGGGCGAGTAATTTTCAGGGTCATGTGTCAGGAGTTGCAAAAAGATTCAAAGATGAGATCCTTGCTGTGACTGAAGAGCTGGCTACAGTTCTTCAAAGAAAACAAACGACTTGTGATGACGCAGTAAACGCTGCTGACATTTGTCTGAGAACACTGGAAAGCATGCGGCATGAAGATTGTTATGAGACATTTTTTGCTGCCATCACAACGAAAGCTGCAAATTTGTGTGATGAGCCCTGCGTTCCTAGACAGAAGCAGCCTCCACGATGACTGGACGATGGCTCACAGGGTCACAGCTACTCTTGTCCATCTGCTTACTACAGACAGCAATACTGTGAGGCCATTGACAACATCAAAGAACATTTAAAGAGCCGGTTTGATCAAATAGCTCTCGACTTACCAAGGAAAATTTAAGTTCTTTTAAGTAATGGAGCAGCAGGGAAGAGACCAAACATTCCTAAAGAAATCAAAGATACATATTCCGCTGACATCGACTTGGACAGACTCAAAACTCAGCTAGAACTCCTCCCACATGCACTGGGTGACATCATGAAGGCGGCTAACTCTAGGATCACCATCTTCCAAGCACTGCCGAATGAACTGAAAGCTTCTGACACTGTGCGACGGATGCTGAGTGAAGTGGATAAACTTCTCAGACTGTACTTCACCATCCCAACCACAACTGCAATGGCTGAACGCAGTTTTTCAGCCCTAAAGCGGGTAAAAACATACCTTCGGGCAACGATGACGCAGGAGCGTCTAAATAATTGTCTTATAATGAATGTGTTCAAAGACAAAGTAGATCAACTAGACCTAGCGCAAACTTCTTACGAATTTATCAATAGAAATGAACGCCAACAGGCATACTTTGGAAAATTAACGGTGTAATTTCCCATTCCAAGTGACATGCATGACTGCTGTTTTTGTTACTGTGATGGATCAACATTGTCAGGTCAGTTTCTCTCCTTTTCTCTATACCCCCCCCTCCCTCTCTCTCTCTCTCTCTCTCTCTCTCTCTCTCTCTCTCTCTTATATGCACAGTTGTAGAAATATATGATATATATTTTTCTCTCTCTCACATAGTGTCTATGAAAATAGTTCAAATTGTTTGGAGTAAATGTCCAGGGCCGGACCCAGGGGACCCCCCCCCCCCTCCAAATTAAAAACAAATTGAATTTATTTTTATGCAAAGAGTTTCAATTTTTTAAAAATTATTTTTAAAACATTGCAGTTTTTAGTCACTTTTGGTCCAAAGTACAAAGAGTTATTTATAGTCAATTCAACGGAAATCCATTTCAAGGGATCCGTTGAAACGTCCAAAGCGTTTTCCCGTTGAAACGACCAAGTAACCCAACCCCTAAGCCTAAATTAGTAAATGCAGCCAAATTTTCTTGTTCTGGCTGCAAGCCTCTTCCAGCACCTTCACCTTGATACTGCCACAATCCACCAAAAACGACTTTTTAGAAATATTAATTAAGATGCTAAGTTGATAATTATGACAATTCATTGTAACCAACATCCATTGAAACGACCATCGCTGAATCGCCCAAAAACATCGTTGAAATGGAAACCCTTGACAGTGAAGCTGCAGAAAAGGACCAAAGATGTTGTCGATGCCTACAGGGAAATCAAAGAGGTCAGTAACTGCATGTCTTCTATTAGAAGAGATGTCGACACAGCGTTCGTTGCCTGGTTTGGTGAAGTCAGCAAAATGGCAAATGCTTTGACAACTGGTGTTATTGTTCCTCGTCAAGCATCCCGACAGACTCTCCGTGTCAACCAACCTGCGGCCACTCCAGAAGAATATTTCAAGATTAGCATTGCCATTCCTTTCTTGGAACACCTGTCAACCGAATTGGACTCGAGGTTCAAAAATGCTGGCCTAGCAGTTGATGGTCTCTGTCTGGTGCCAAGCACTTTAACAGACAACCATGATGGTTTCATGCAGGTTCCAGAAGAGGTGAAGACACTGGCAATGTTGTGAGAGTCTGACCTACCAGACAACGCTACCCTTGATGCAGAATACCAACGGTGGGTTTGCAAATGGCGAAGTGCTGCTGAGAATGCGACAGCTATCATCCCATCCACGGCATCAGGAGCACTGAAACATTGTGAAATGGATTTTTATCCCAACCTGTTCATCATGCTAAAGAACCTTTGCACCCTGCCTGTTACTACTGCCGAATGTGAGCGTTCAAACAGTCAGTTGCGCAACCTGAAAAACTACCTGCGCTCTACAATGGGGCAACAGAGACTCAATGGACTTGCTTTACTGAAAGTGTACAGGGATGTTGATATTGACTTCAAAGATGCAGTGAACTGTTTTGCCAGAAGATACAATTCACAAATGGTACTAATGCCGAGGAACCTAGTGCAGCAAGACTGAATTAAGTAAAAGCAGGGCGGTGATGTTCATAAACTAAAAGGTAAAGCTTTATACCGTTAACGATCAACAAAAAGTAGTGAATAATAAAAGTATACAAAACATCTCTGCTGATAAATAAATGTTTGTGTGTGTTGTTTTTTTTTTTAAGGGAGGGGCAGAGGATAATTTTTGTACCCCAGAGCTTGTCAGTTCAATTGTTCAAAAAGCTCTAAGTCTCAGACCATCACAAATGGCTTTTTCAAGGTTCAGATTGCACCAGATTGCACCATTTTGCATCTTTGAAAAAAACAAATTCCGGGGGGGGGGGGGGGGGGCATGCCCCCGGACCTCCCTAGAAGGCTGGCTCGGCGCTTCGCGCCTTCGCTGAATCTGTAACCCCCGCCCCCCCTCGACTTTTCCAATGTCCGGCCCCGATGTCAGTGAATAAAATGTGTGTGTGCCCCCCCAATCCTGAGCAGCTTCCGCCGCCTGATGATGATATCTGTTGTCCAGCATACAGATTCCAGTCCACAGGCGTCCGGATGATGACCCAAGGCCACCACCACCGGCTAATCATCCACTGGGGGTGGATAATCTCATGTACGTGCTGGACGCCACGCTCCGGCGCTGCGTTAGTTTTGCCAAGGCTGTGCCGGACTTTAGGACTCTGCACGAACACGATCAGATCGCTTGCCTTAAGGTCAGTGTGTTTGTCTCTCTTGTCCGTCTTTCGGTTTGTTTGTATGTTTTTCCCTCAGTTTGCCTGCCTGTCTGTTTTTGCGGTATCTGACTGTATTTCTCTGTGCCTCTCTATGTGTGTGTGTGTGTGTGTGTGTTTTGTGTGTATGTGTGTGTGTGTACAACAAGATACAAGATACAAGAACAGGAAAAAGTTATAAAAGGAACCACCTTAAAAACTTGTGACCGTGATCCTCTTCCCACACAACTCTACTCTGACTGTCTACATGTACCTGTACCTGTACTGCTTCCTTCTGTCCTTGAAATCAACACCTCTCTACAATCAGGCATAGTCCCAGACTCCTTCAAGACTGTTATAGTCAAACCTCTTTTAAAGAAACCGTCGCTTGACCCTGACACATTCAGCAACTTCCGCCCCGTCTCAAACTTATCTTTCATCCCACGCTCTTTGAAAGAATAGTTCTGAATGAGCTTAACTCTCACCTTCTCTCCAACAACCTTCCCTCTCCTCTTCAGTCAGCATATTGTCCTAACCACTCCACTGAAACTGCTCTTCTCAAAATAACCAACGATTTTGTTTCTGCCACTGATCAAGGTAAAAATCTCTGCCCTTGCTCTTCTTGATCTCTCAGCGGCCTTTGATACGGTCGATCACAACATCCTTCTTCAACATCTTCAGCATACTTTTGGCATCCTCAGCACAGCTCTTTCTTGGTTCTATTCTTATCTCACTGACCGCTATCAAACTTTTATTGACAAACTGAACTCCGACCCCATCAAGCTTGAATGCGGAGTCCTCCAGCGGTCCGTGCTTTGGCCTGTACTTTTCACTCTCTACACTCAACCTCTTGACCACGTCTTTGACCGACACAACGTTCTCCATCACTCTTTTGCTGACGGCTCACGACTTCAAAACAGCTCCACTTCTGATCAGTCTGACCTTACCCTATCCATTCTCTCTAATACCATCACCGACGTACAGAATTGGATGACTGAGAACAAACTTCAACTCAACAACAACAAAACTGAAGCCATACTGATAAGGACCACATCCAAACCCCCAAAAGCCACCTCTGACTCTCTTGAACTCTCCGACTCGTCTGTCTTTCTGACTTCTACTGTCAACAATCTTGGAGTCACCCTAGACAACACCTCCAAGAAACAACACATCTCTTCTGTCTCTCGCGCCTGAACTTTCAACTCCGCCTCAGTGCCACTATAAGCAAGTACCTCACCAAAGACGCTACAGCTAAACTTGTCACTTCTACCATTCTCTCTCGCCGTGACTAGTGTAACTCCCTTCTTGCTGGACTTCCCGCTTCTTCTATCTATCGTATTCAACGCATTCAAAGCAGCTCTGCCGGGCTTGTCCTTAAAAAGAAAAAGAAAGACCACGTCACCCATCCGTTGCAACAACTCCACTGGCTACCCGTCTCACATAGGATCAAATATAAGCTCAACACCTCTCGCATACAAATGCCTCAACAAGCTTGCTCCAACCTATCTCTCTGATTCTCTCTCACTCTCTCAACCTTCCCGACCACTCCGCTCTTCAAACGACAACCTCAAACTCAACATAGCTCATACAAAACTTAAAACTGCAGGCCAATGCTTCTTTTCTTTTCAAGCCCCCACCACTTGGAACTCTCTAACTCTCCCCCTCCGTCAACAACAGTTTTTAAAAGCATTTACATCTGGCCTCAATACTTTTCTTTCCCCTAAATAATCCTCAGACTACTGTGCCCCGCTACACCACCTCTCCCCCTCCCTCCAACTCACTCACTCGCAAGCCTAATTCAGAGCAGTTGTAAATGGCCATGTACTATTTTATTTGAAAATTTCTCAGGCTTATTTTTAGTGCCTTACCTCTGTTTGTATTGGTACCTTGTCATCGTCGTGTAATTTCAAGTGTGTATTAGTGTGCTTGAACTGTTTAATGCGAAAGAATGTGTATGTGTGCGACTTGAGTCGCCTTGTGGTGAGATATGTGCGCGTTATTATGCTCTCCTATAATAATAATAATAATAATAATAATAATAATAATAATAATAATAATAATAATAATAATAATAATTATTATTATTATTATTATTATTATTATTATTATTATTATTATTATTATTATTATTATTATTATTATTATTATTATTATTATTAAGATTCAAGATAATTTATTGCCAAATGAATAAAACACAAGGAATGCATTTGTTCAACTCTACAGCACCACCACAAAAGCAAGAATAATATTTATTGAAAAAGTTGAGCAAATCGATCACAATAAAAGGATAAGAAGATTAAAATCATAAAATAGATGAACTGTACAAAAAGACAAATATATAGTTGCTAGTCAATACACACACACGCAGTTAGTCAACACACACACCCACACACAAACACACACCCCCTCACACACACACACACACATACACCCACACATATTACTAAATTCTAACCATCCAGTTTGCACAATCCCTCCATTCGACCTCGTGTTACTTTTACTTTTGTGCGCCAAGAGCAGGCCTACTTGTACGAAACTAGTCCTGACACAAAGTCACTGGCTCGCACTACAAAACATGGCGTCGACATGTGCTTGAGGCAATGGGCAGAGAACTGTATATATACGATAAACAGGGCCGGACCTAAGTTTTTCAGGGGTAGGGGCCCAAATTTATTTTAGGGTAGTAGTGAAGGCACTTCCGACGGCGCAAAGCGCCTAGTTTGCTAGGGGGGTCCGGGGGCATGCTCCCCCGGAAATATTTTTTGAAAAGGGAGAAAAAATGGTGCAATCTGGTGCAATCTGAGCATGTAAATTGCAAAATTTCTTTCTTTTTTTTTTCAAAAAAGGGTAGGGGCCCGGGCCCCTCGGGCCTCTAGGGCAGGTCCGGCCCTGATAAATTTGATAAACTGTGATTCGGAAGGAAGAGAGACTACAATGTTGGAGTGCACTGACACTGGATACTCTGACACTGGATACACTGAAATTGGATACAGAAAAGGGAATAGTATGTTCGGCATGCAGAAATCTATTTTTAGCCTAGAGCAGAGGACGAAGCTGTCTGCAATAAACAAGAGTCCTAGTTGAAATACAACGCAACATCCATCACCCGCTGTACGCGGAGCATGCAGATCCAAAAATAATACTACATAATCACAGCTTTAAAAACCGAAGAATCGCAGAAGCAGGTATCACCATTGCCAAAAGCCACAGTAAACAAATATCACAAATGCAAACACATCAGTATTATCACAAACACTGCACCATCCGCTTCAATAAGAGTAACATAAGTGTCTTTATAAAATATGCATAAGAGATACCACCAATAAAACGACAAGATACATTGTCATCTCCATCTTCCTAAACGTTTGCGAAACATGGTCAGCAGATCTACAACGAAGAATACAAAGCATGGAGATTAGGTGCTACAGAAGACTTCTGAGTATTTCTTATACCTAGCACATCACCAACAACGAAGTCCGACAGACCATCACACAAGCAATTGGACAACACGATGGCATGCTCACAGTGGTGAAGAAACAGAAACTCCGGTGGTATGGCAGAGCATCAGACCTTACAAAGACCATCTGCAAGGCACGATGCAAGGAGGCAAAAGAAGAGGGAGACAGAAAAAGGGGTGGAAGGACAACATTCGCGAATGGACTGGCGTGACACTGAAAGAATCCATGAGGGTTGCTGAGAACAGAGAAAGATGGAGTACGCTGGTTAAACGATCATTTGTGATGCCCCAAGGACCATCGATTTAAGGGATATGATAGGATAGGAAGGATTATTATTAATATTTATGCGCCTAATCTAGACTTAGCTCTAGGCACTTAACGTGAATGCAGAATAACTTAAACAAAACGAGGAAATCTCATTAACTATTAACAGTAACCTTGTATATAAAAAGTAATTAAGCCTACTCTAAACACACAAACACACACACACACTCTTGCACACACACATACATGCGAACTTTGCAGATCTGTTTAATTCGTTTTAAAATGTGGAATAATGAGTTTTAAGAGAGGATTTATATGATTGAATTGAAGATGAATTTCTAAGAAAAACAGTTTGTCCCAAATACTAGGGCACTGATAAGAAAAAGCACGTTCACCATGACTTGACACGCGTAGATGGAACTGCCAACAGACGAGTGTCAGAGGAAGGGCGAAGTTGTCTAGAAGATATATACATGTGATGAGGGGCAGTGAAGCTAGCTAGGAAGTGTTAGGAAAGCGTACTAGCGTTTATTTATTTTATTTTTTTTTTAAAGAAGCAGTGGCTACTGGCAGGAAGGTGAAGGTAATACCGAAGCGACCCCCTCTAAAATCTGCCGATGCAGCGGGCACTAAGAAAGAAACTGAAGACTTTCTTCTCACCACCGCCAATGGGCGGTAAATAATCATAATAGTTATTATTATTATTAATTTTATTATTATTATTATTATTATTATTATTATTATTATTATTATTATTATTATTATTATTATTATTATTATTATTATTATTATTATTATTATTATTATTATTGATATTATTATTATTATTATTATCGTTGTTGTTATTACTATTATTATTATTTACTTATTTATTTATTTCTTATATTGCGCTATTTCAGCAGATACCTACTATCAGTAGGTACTCCAAACTGGAGTCATTTGTGCGATAAAACTCAGTTTTTCCACTGGTTTAACATTTTGCATGATTTTTTAATGACGGCATTTTGTTATTTGTCGGCTGTACAGAAATAATATTTCCTATACTATCCTATCCTATCCTTTCCCGTAACTCGAAAGTCGTTGGGGCACCACAGATGATTTTTTTAACCAGCGCACTCCATCTTTGTCTTCAGCAACCATAATGGCTTCGCTCAGTGTCAAGCCAGTCCATTCTGGAATGTTGTCCTCCCACCTCTTTTTCTGTCTTCCTCTTCTTCTGCCTCCTTGCACCGTGCCTTGTAGATGGTCTTTGCAAGGCCTGAAGCTCTGATGACGTGGCCATACTCTCTTATACAGCCTCTAGACAATCGAGAAAAAGTTCGAACATTCCAGCATGACGCAATAACACACAATCAAAATAAAAACTCGTCACCGGAACTATACCCTGTCTTATGTCATTATGTTAGAAGAATCACTTAGCTATTGCCAGTTCTATCTCGAATCTTCGGTCGATAATAAACAAGTAATTCCTGAAAAGTCTCAACACTATCGACCGACAAAAATTATCAACATTATACAAAACTTCTTCTAGCAACAACGTAAAATCAAATCAAAGGTAAATACACTCTGCTTGCTTTGCAAAATAAAATGATCGGATCTATTGTGCGCGTCTCAAACGTAACAGTCTGTCGGACTTCGTCGTTGGTGATGTGCTGGGTATAGAAATGCCCAGAAGTCTTCTGTAGCATCTCAGCTCCATGCTTTGTAGTTTTCGTTGTACGTTTTCTGTGAGGGTCCATGTTTCGCAAGCATATAGGAAGATGGAAAAGGAAGATGGAGATGACATAAAGATCGTTCTGTCCTCTCGACAAGTACTTTGATTCGCTTTAAACTCAATGCTTCTCAATCGAAAATGCAGGCATACTTTTGATGTTAGAGCTAAAGACCTACACTGAGAAGAAAGAAGACTACCGGTATTGGAAAAGATGCTCTGGAGCAAATTATACGCTCTTACAAGTGAAAATATGGAATATAACAAATAAATAACTTATTAAGGGATGTAGATAAATATTGGGCTGTGCACAAAAGTATGGCTGTATCTCTGCATAGCTTATATAAAAATAACGGAATAAGTAGTCTGACTATACGTTTTGGTTCTGTACGCAAAATGATAATGCAATATTTCATCCGGTCTGTTTTGGCTGATTTTAATGATAATAAAACCATTTCTGAATCGTTGTTAGAAGCAGAGATATTAACAAATAAAAACTGTGTGCAAAGCTGACCCAAATTTCTATTTGGAATTGCACATTTAGCCAACTTTGACATTGTATTGGAAAGCAGGGATGCTATTTCTGAGAGTGATGCCCATCTCTCTCCCTCGCTCCTTTACCTTCACCACCCTTAAGAGAGTAGGTACTCAGTCACAGTCGAGTCAACTGGGGGCGTTGTTATTTGTCGCTTCACGTTTTGCGGTCACCCAGCCAAGTGCTAACCGCACTGGACGGTGCTTAACTTGCGACACAGTAGCGAGTGCTCCAACCACTGCGCTATCCGACACCCCACTGGAGTCTGGACCTGGTCTCCCCCTCCCCCAACCCTCATACCTTACCCTTGATCCGCCCCTGGAATTACACGTGTAATGAAACTGTATCTTTGAAGCAGGTATTGCATGAATGCAGTCGTATATTCTTAGTTTTTTTGCCGACTGATTTACAAACTATGAGCTGTATTGATCACGTTAGTTTTGATTTGAGCGTTTAAGTTTGCTAAAGCTTGTATTGATTATCTAATAGCCCGGTTTTATTTAATAAGGTGTATTGTTGTTGTTCTTGTTGTTGTTCTTGTTGCTCTCTCTCTCTCTCTCTCTCTCTCTCTCTCTCTCGCTCTCTCTCTCTCTCTCTGTCTGTCTGTCTGTCTGTGGGTGTGAGTGTGTGTATGCGTGCGTCCCACCATTTTGATGAAGCAGACGTTAATAAAACCAACCAACCAAAGCGAGCACCCGACATCTCGAGTTTTAACATTATTGTTACAGGCCTCTGCATTACAGACCTATACGTTGAGATCGTCAGCGCTTTACATCCTAGAGCGACAGGCGTGGCACACCTACATGGGCGACATCGCCCTCCACGACCTGCAGGAAAAGTGAGAGATTATGGTGGTGGTGGAAGTGGTGGAGGTGGAAATGGTGGTGGTGGTGGTAATGAAAAAGAGCGGACGGTAAAAGTAGTAATGAAGATCTTACGACGACGACAGCGATTTTGATGATGATGATGATGATGATGATGATGATGATGATGATGATGATGATGATGATGATGATGATGATGAACTGACGACGACAGCGATGTATTGATGATGTTGAAGATGATGTTACCTCATGATGATAATGATGATGATGATGATGATCATGATGCATAGGCGACATCGATATTCCCAACCTGCAGGAAAAGTGAGGGATTGTGGTGGTGGTGCTAGTGCAGAGTGGTGGTGGTGGTAGTGAAGAAGAGAGGACGTGAAAGTAGTAATGAAGATCTGACGACGACAACAGCGATTTGATGATGATGATGATGATGATGATGATGATGATGATGATGATGATGATGATGATGATGACAGAGATTTATTGATGATGTTGAAGATGATGTTACCTCATGATGATGATGATCATTGATCATCATGATCATGATCATCATCATCATCATCATGATCATCATCATCATCATCCTTTGCTAGTCAGCACAAAGTCGTGATGTATATTGCCAAAGATCTCAAGACCATTCCCCAAATCATCATCAGAATCATCATCAGCATCATCATCATTATTGTTGTTGTTGTTGCTGTTGTTGTTGTTGTTGTTGTTCTTCTTCTTCTTCTTCTTCTTCTTCTTCTTCTACGTCGTCGTCGTCGTCGTCCTCCTCCTCCTCCTTCTCCTCCTCTTCCTCCTCATCATCATTATCATCACCAAGAACTGCATTTTTTGGACGTGCTGTTACGGCGCACACAGGGAAAGGGCGACAAACCGCCCAGAAGTTGCCAAGACGCTGTCCAAACGTGTTACGACCTGTTGTTGTAGCTGTAGTTTGAGTTGGTTTACCTGCGGCGAACACATATCATTCAATCGCAAAATCAGATTACCTTTTTAGCAATCAAGGGAGACCAATGAAAAAACAACAACAAAAAAGACTTCATATATAATACTGGTATTAAATACGTTTAGTTTTGTCACTAAAAGTCTAGCAAGCTAATTTTACATATCAATTTATATCGAATTCTTTACCCTTGATCGGGCTGCTTGCAGCCCCACAGGTGTACTTTCATACTTTTAGACTAATTAATTATCCAGGAACCACCGAGGAACCAATGTTTCCTTTTTCTTTTGAAACGCGCCAGAACTGATTTTAAGAAAATGCGGTTTATACAAGTTATATAAAGTGTGAAAGGAAAAAAACCTGGTGGTTTGAATGTCACCCGCTAGACCTCAACCTTTAATAAGGTTTAGGACAGAGCAACTGTAGTGTACAGATGAAGTCATTCTGCAGCAGCATACCACCATTCAACAACTTTTCTTTATAAAAAATTATTATTATTATTATTATTATTATTATTATTATTATTATTATTATTATTATTATTATTATTATTATTATTATTATTAATATTATTATTATTATTATTATTATTATTATTATTATTATTATTATTATTACGAATTCCGTGTTGGGCAACATAAAAGTGGCAATTTTCACTGCCCATCTTAGCAGGACGATTGCTCTGGTGGTTCAATGTTCATTTAGATGTCCTAACCCATCTTCCCTGCCATGATTATCCCCTTGGGTGGGCGTCGACGTTAAACTTTCAATGTTCGTTCATATCCAGAAAGTTGGGACTTTCTCGCGACTTTCGTTAGTTGTAAATTTGTTACGATTCAAAGGTTGTCCGTGTCCATGCACCTTCGCCCCATTTTCTTCTCCTTCTTGTTCGGATCCTGTGATAATAACTTTGGGCATTAATGTTTAGGAACTACTTGTTTTTCGTCTCACGACTGCATTTAGTGTCGAACTTTTGACAAGAGTTATCTTCCCGTCCACCTTCGCTCATTCATGTTTAGGAGATGTCTTGCCCGCAGGTTCTGTGCGGAGTCCGTGAAAATATTCGGCCAATACTGCGCAGCGGTGAAGTCCGTGGCCAGGACCAACTCTACCTTGTACGCCCTGCTGCACTGCCTGACGCTCTTTGATGCCAGAGACGCTAAGCTACACGACAGGCCTAAGGTAATGTTGCAGCTGTAATGGATGATGATGATGATGATGATGATGATGATGATGATGATGATGATGATGATGATGATGATGTGGTGGTTGTTGTTGTTGTTAGGCGTTGCCGATGAGATGTTTTCACCGTTATCCGTGCGTCTGGTTCTGTAAGCTGAATGATGATGATGATGATGATGATGATGATGATGATGATGATGATGATGATGATGATGATGGTGATGATGATGATGATGATGATGATGATGATGATGATGATGATGATGATGATGATGACGACGACGATGTCGACGACGATGATGACGACGAAGACAGTGCATTGAATCGATATGAAAACTTAAAACAATTGCTGAATAAAATGTATATCATTTGCATTTAATCTACCACGTCCTTTAAAAAAAAAAAACAAGAAGGATATTGAATAACACATTTTGTAGAACAGGGGGAGGGGACCAGTGGGAATCCCCCCTATTGTGAATGAACGTTGAAATGTAACCTCTTACCACAACCATAGGTGGGGATAACCATCCCGGGGAAGAGTGGGCTAGGTACCTAAATCAACACTGAACCACCAGAGCAAACATACCGCTAAGACGGACAGTGAAAATGGCCACTTTTATCTTGCCCATTACGGGATTCGAACCTGGGTCATCGGTGTGCCAGTTCAACGCTCCACCATTGAGCTATGGCGCTGGGACTCCATTATTGTATTTTAACAGTTCATGATAAATGAACGCTTATTCAACACGGACATCAAAGTCCAAGGCCAATCCCTCAACACAGTGCACAGCTTCAAATATTTAGGAGCCATTGTATCAGACAATGGGCCCTCTCCAGGATCGCACAAACAACTGCTGCCCTGACAAGGTTGAAGCCCATTTGGAAAGACAGGACCATCAGTCTACATTCCAAAGTAAGACTGCTGCGTTCCCTTGTCATCTCCATCTTCCTATATGCTTGCGAAGCATGGGCCCTCACAGCAGATCTCCAACGAAGAATACAAAGCATGGAGATGAGGTGCTACAGAAGACTTCTGGGCATTTCCCATACCCAACACATCACCAACGACGAAGTCCGACAGACCATCACACACGCCATTGGACAACACGATGACCTGCTCACAGTGGTGAAGAAACGGAAACTCCGATGGTATGGCCACGTCACCAGATCATCAGGCCTTGCAAAGACTATTCTGCAAGGCACAGTGCAAGGAGGTAGAAGAAGAGGGAGACCGAAAAAAAGGTGGGAGGACAACATTCGAGAATGGACTGGTTTGACACTGAGCGAAGCCATCACGGCTGCTGAGGACAGAGAAAGATGGAGTATGCTGGTTAAACGATCATCTGTGGTGCCCCTACGACCTCCTGGTTACGGGACAGGATAGGATAGGATAGGATAGGATTGCTTTGTATATGCTTTGAATGTTAAACGTTTGTGATGTCAGCTTTGAAACTTTGTAACTGTGAACTCACTTTGTTGTGGGCCTTGTGGCCTGACAAATATCATTAAATTGTCTCAATTGTCTCACACTCACACACACACCCATACTTGCAATTCATCAGAACTGGGTTTATTTAAGAATGTAGGAATCGGAAAGTGATTTTTTGACGGAAAGAACGCAAACTTCTTCTAGAAATGTAAGAATGTAAGTCAAAATTGGCTCTTTCCGTCTAAAAAGTTGACCTAGTTCGTCTCCTATAGGCGACGAAATAGGTCGACTTTTCTTCAAAATTTCTCCGAAAATTGACTGTATTTTCTCCGTCCCGGATACAGCACTCCTGTGTACTTAAAACACTCACATGCACTACAACTGCACTCCCATGCACTAAAAGAGCACTCCCGCGCACTTAGAAAAAAGTGGGGTCCTGGAAAAAAGTGGGTTCCAAGCAAATAAACCCATTTGTTACTAAGAAAGACAAGGTCTGCTACCCATTTGTGCGCTTTTTTGCGTTCACACACACACACACATTTTTTTCACGACGTTATTATGACTTTCCTGAAATGCCATATACCTTGTGTTGACAATGGGTCATATTTCGTCCACTTTTTAAAGTACTTTCAAATGTTCTAAGGCTAACCTTTACCCAAACCCTTACCCTAACACAGCTCTAACCCTTATGGATCATTGGTTTGACGTAAAAACAACGAGGGCTGTCAAAACAAGTTTTGTAGATGTTTACTAGTTTGTCCAAATAACACAAACACACACACAAACACGCGCACACACACAGATACAGATACACACACACACCCATTCAGATTTACGCATTTGAACAGGCACGCAAATACATGTACACACATAAACATACGTACGCACTCGCGCGCACACACGCTCTCTCAAACACACACGCTTTTTCAAACACAAACACACACACACACTCTCTCTCTCTCTCTCTCTCTCTCTCTCTCTCTCTCTCTCAAACACACACACACACAACCACATTAAAACATAAGTAACAATGTTAGTTTAAAACGAACGAACTTGAGAATCGATCAAAGCTATTGCCACACCTAAGGCATTGTTAGTGGTGTTAACCGAGGTTATATTATTTACTTCGGGAGGCCATATGATAAATGTGAATACAATCAAATAATAAGTTTACATGTTTTAGAGTAGTTTCTTAAAGAGCAAGACACTTTAGGGGCCTTATTGCCACGGCAACCTACACACAAGACCTTTTCAGGAGTGCCAAATTACTAATGAAACAGTTGCTAAACGTGGAATCCAAATCCAAATCCACCTCAGGAGTTTAAAAAGACGAATTGGGATTATGTATAGTTCTGTATCTAAACATTTAGATAAGAATATGCCTTTATGATTTTTTTTAAAATGACTATTGTAAGAAGAGCCCATGTGAATAATAATAAGTAGGGGAAGGGGAGAGGGTGGGGGGAATAGAGAGAGGGAAACAGATTCTTTTTTAATCAGTTCTTCTAGTTAATAAGTTAATTATTTTTTATAGTTAGTTATTTAAATGTGGTTATTAATATATTTATTTTTAATATCTAAATCAGTTCGGTTCAAAATAGACAATAATTGAGTAACACATGTTTTAGAGGTAAGGGTTCTTCACAAATGTACTTTACATTTTTATACTATTTGGTTTTCAGTGACTTTAACAGTAGTAGTAGTAATAATAATAATAATAATAATAATAATAATAATAATAATAATAATAATAATAATAATAGTAGTAGTAGTAGTAGTAGTAGTTGTAGTAGTAGTAGTAGTAGTAGTAGTAGTAGTAGTAGTAGTAGTAGTAGTACAGAATCTTTTATTGTTCTCATAAATATTCAAAAGGAGAACTGTGCGCAGTGTCCATCAACATACGAAAAATCAATATTTGTTCCAAAATAGTAGTAGTAGTAGTAGTAGTAGTAGTAGTAGTAGTAGTAGTAGTAGTAGTAGTAGTAGTAGTAGTAGTAGTAGTAGTAGCAGCAGCAGCAGCAATAGCAGCAGCAGCAGCAGTAGTAGTAGTAGTAGTAGTAGTAGCAGCAGTAGTACAATTGATGTTATTCTCTTATTCTTTCTTCCAGGTGGCCGCGCTGAGGGACAAATACCTGATGTTACTGAAGCATTACCTGGAGTCGGAGTACTCCTATCGCCATAGCGGTCGCTACCTGGTGGAGGTTCTGGCCATGCTGGAAGATGTGCAGCGACTCAAGACCAAGATCATGAGCTTCTACAGTCAGTTCTCCAGCCAGTTCCGGCCTTTGGTGGCCGAGATCTTCGCTGCTTGAACAATAAAAACCCAAAGCAGAGGAGAACATAGCTTTCAATAAAACAACAACAAACAACAACAACAACAAAAAGAAATCGTACTAGACCAGAAGAGCCGCCCCGTGGACATAAGAGATTAGACGATAACACTAGAACATGTTCGCGAGTTTCATGAATTACTGTTATAATATTATATAGCCCGCTCTCCAGCCAATTTCGAAACCCTGGTTGCTTGGAGATCTTGGCGCGCTGCTTGATCTATATACACAGAGCGGACGAGAACATAGTTTTCTTGCTGGACAGACGAGATATGTGTATTGTTCTTTTGTAGCGGGATTTCGTTTTTTCAGCTCAAAGAGCTGCTCCAGGCGCTAACCGGTACAGGTTCTTGACTCACGCCGCCCGGGGCGCCCACTTGGTGCCGCCCTAGGTGCATCGTTTGACGCCTCCAGACAGCTGGGTACAGCAATACTGGGCGACCACATATGGGGGAGAGGAAACCTAGTGATTGCCTGGGTGTATTTATGTAGCTAACATCCACCCGTTTAAGGTGAAAGTACCTGGTAGTGCTTGTCTGGGTGTATTTATGTAGCTAACATCCACCCGTTTAAGGTGAAAGTACCTGGTAGTGCTTGTCTGGGTGTATTTATGTAGCTAACATCCACCCGTTTAAGGTGAAAGTACCTGGTAGTGCTTGTCTGGGTGTATTTATGTAGCTAACATCCACCCGTTTAAGGTGAAAGTACCTGTTAGTGCTTGTCTGGGTGTATTTATGTAGCTAACATCCACCCGTTTAAGGTGAAAGTACCTGGTAGTGCTTGTCTGGTTGTATTTATGTAGCTAACATCCACCCGTTTAAGGTGAAAGTACCTGTTAGTGCTTGTCTGGGTGTATTTATGTAGCTAACATCCACCCGTTTAAGGTGAAAGTACCTGTTAGTGCTTGTCTGGGTGTATTTATGTAGCTAACATTCACCCGTTTAAGGTGAAAGTACCTGTTAGTGCTTGTCTGGGTGTATTTATGTAGCTAACATTCACCCGTTTAAGGTGAAAGTACCTGTTAGTGCTTGTCTGGGTGTATTTATGTAGCTAACATCCACCCGTTTAAGGTGAAAGTACCTGGTAGTGCTTGTCTGGGTGTATTTATGTAGCTAACATCCACCCGTTTAAGGTGAAAGTACCTGGTAGTGCTTGTCTGGGTGTATTTATGTAGCTAACATTCACCCGTTTAAGGTGAAAGTACCTGGTAGTGCTTGTCTGGGTGTATTTATGTAGCTAACATCCACCCGTTTAAGGTGAAAGTACCTGTTAGTGCATGCTTGGGGTATTTATATAGCTGACTATCGATAAATCGCCCGCCTAGAAGCTTAGCGTAAGGATCTTTAAAAGTACTTCCGATGGGATGGGATGCGTGCGTGCACATAATCTCGGTGTTTCTTTAATCCGAAGTACCGAAGAGGTTAGGTGTAAACCAACCTCGGTCACAACTGACAGACAGCATCGTGTGGTCCGTGCCAATACCATTTGTCCCAACCAGTGCCGATAGGACCTTAAGACCAAGGGAAGAATGCAGAAGAAGAGAAGATGAGATAAGAGGAGAAGAGATGAGATGTGGTGCGATTAGATTAGATAAAATGAGAAAAGATGAAATGAGATTAGGTATATAACAGAACAGATTGGGGCCTAGAATAAAACAGTTGTCCATTGAGGTTTATCGGTCCCTATATATTTACAACATTTAGATGAAAATAGGCAGAATTTATAAATAAATATAGAAACAAATAACATATTTAAATCAATCTATCAATCGTTCATCTATAACATTTTACATTCAGAGAGAGAGAGAGAGAGAGAGAGAGAGAGAGAGAGAGAGAGAGAGAGAGAGAGAGAGAGAGAAGCGTGGTTTCAGAATATACTTCTGGAATTTTCCATTATTGTAATTAATAAAAGTCAACGTTAAGATCAAGAAAAAATGAGAAATTTAAATTATATTTTACTCACCGTCCGATCCGTGCCCAACGCCTGAAAACATTAAATAAAATGAATGAAAATAAATAAATAAATGTTGGCTGCTTTGACATTTGGCGCTGCAAATTGTAAAATAAAGGGAGACAACCGGGAATCTCCTTGTATTAAATTGCAACAGGGATGTTTTCAAAGGTATGCGTATGCTATCTTAAGTAGAAACAATAATAAGCATACGTGTGTGCATTTTCGACCTTTCGTGTTTACAATAATTAAACGAATAGTTTGTGTATGACGTCAGTGGTTAAAAATAGCTAATCCCGCACTAATGTGAAATCGTCGTGTCGGTGGCATACTTTGGTCTGGAATCAAAGATTTTGAATTTATAATCAAGACTGGGCTGTGGTAGTTTCGGCTGTGCTAATTTGATTTCTTGACCCCGACATCCCTGCGGGTTTTTTTTTAGGCCAACCAATCTTCCCCGCCCATCCCCGCCCGTTACACTTTCGCCAGAAATAAATCGGGCGTTATACGTTATACATTTCGCCAGAAATTCAAACGTGAAAGATAAACGCGGTTAAAATTAAGTACGAGTTACCATGGGCCGTTCTTAGAATTAAAATTATGTCTAGCACCCGCCCAAAGAGCTACTCGGGGTGTTTGCTTTCAAAGTCTCGCCATGTACAAAATAGTTTCTTTGGGAGGTGGGGGGGGAGGTATAGATAGCCAATTAGCCATGCGCTGGAAATGTTAACAGTATTGACTAAATGTTGTTGTTTTGCCCTAATGAATGTTTGAAATAAGGTACGGTTATTCTTATTTTCTTAAACAGAATTCTTTGAATTGCGTAGGTTTTTATATCCCGTCTATCTATTATAATCCCTCAGCCTGTCGGGCATTTCGGGAGACATGAGAGAAGAAGCTGTCGCTTTTCGCCATTTCAAATCTGTCTGGTGCTGTTGTCAGTAGGCATGACATATCCAGCGCCGTCCAAGTTGTATGTCCTACACACTCCAAAATGAGCAAGGGCAGGATTGATCATAATCTGAATCCTTGAATAAGTCATAAGTCATAATCTTTAATATTCCAAAAAATGGAAATTACAATGTCGTCAAGGAAATCTTTCACTCATCACAATTATAAATACGATAAAAACATACATGTAATATGCAACATTAAAGACGACATGCAAATAACAGGCAAAAAAGAAACATCACATACACTTATCTATAGGCATGCATTAAACTTTTTTATCACAATGGGAGTAAAACAGTATATCTCACATAATAAGCAAAAGTTAACTATAATTATAAAAAGGGTATATAAGACTATTATTTAAGAATTTATAAACATAAAAACATAACAGTGTAGTTTAGCATTAAGGCTACGTTCATGCTAAGCCCGGCAAGTTGCCGTCAGCCAGTTGCCGTCACCAGTGTTCACGGTAGAGCCCGAAGTTGCTGTCCGGCGAATTGCTGCCACACTTTACTTTGTATACAAAGATGGCGCTTTGACCAGCCAGCCGTTTTTTTTTTTGTAACATGCGACAAAGCATTTTGCTGGCTGACGGCAACTGGCTGCAGCATGAACGTGCATCGCCGGTTTTCATGGTGGGAAAGAAGAAAAGGGCATAACCACAGATTCTAACCAGTGGCCGGCGGCAGCCGACGTCAAATTGCCGGGTTTAGCATGAACGTACCCTAAAAAGAGCATAGTGCACGTTAATTCTAAAGTGCGGTAGTGAGTCCCGCCCGGGTGGGAATGCAGCTAGTCAGTATGTTAGTTAGTCGTGTGTTTTGTGTTTGCCCTATCTAATTGCTCGTTGTACATCTGAATGGCTGTCGGAATCTTGAAACACAAGTTACAACTACAAGGAGGATGGAACCCTCGACGCCACACGATGCACGCTTGCGTCAGGGACATAAAATTGCATGAAATCAATTATATAACTTACGAATGCCAATTGGATGTGTGACCGAACTACATCCCACTTCATCCTGCCTTCAACCACGGTCGCATTTTTCAAGAAGAATGGATCGTCGATAGCATAGGGGTAGCGGAAATAATTGGTGGATTCTCGGTAGTAGTAGTAGTATGTATCTATATAATTATGAGACGTACTATTGCTACCCATGTGCTATCGAAGATCCCCTCATTCTTGTCAGCTTTCCATAATTATTTATATGCTATTCAAGATCTCTCTCTCTCTATATATATATATAAGCTTAGCCGAGCGAAGTATTTGACTCGCGTCTCTCGGCCACCACCTTGAGACCACGGCTCGACCTGAACTGCTATTTTCTATTATCCCTCGTAAGAGGGACATAAACATATTTGCCCTTGCAAGGCAGGGAAGCTTGTTGGTAGTAAACCGGTTTGCCGGCTACTAGTGCCACGACACTGTCTGCAAAGTCACTGCCACCGACTTGCATAAAATGCTGCAAACAATGTAGTCCTGCTCACTACGAAAAGCAGAAGACGCATAGTCAGCCGGGGAGAACAAATGTCGTGTCGCCTTGTCCTGCATAATCCAAAGGCCATGCCAAAGGATTCTGCACAGCAGGAACCACCCAAGGCTAGTCTAACCAACAAATGAAAGGTAGACAACCTGTCTCCCAAGCCTGCACCAGGCGCCTCCCATTCCGCTACAGATCCCACAGCTCAAATCGAACCATGTCCTCATGGTTTCCCAGTTCGAAACAGGTAGGTCTGGAACCGCCACTGACTACGCCTAGTCAGTCTCCATTCACTGATTTAACAGTGAAAAACTGCCTTCAACAGTTACCGCTGTCCAGCATCATCCTGTTCCAGGTCGCAGCACCACTCCAAAGTATTCTGCACAGCAGGCTAGTCTCAAGGTTAGTCTAACCAACAAATGAAAGGTAGATATCCTTTCTACCCACACAATCAATGAATGAATGAACGAAAAACAGTGCCAATGTTATCTGAGATTATATTGTATCTTAACCTCTATGGCCACTGCTTCTACAGCCCCATTTTTCCCACTAGGGTTGTTTCGGCAGATCTTTTATGCGGATCGGGGGTTGTCCGGTCCTGATTTGGCTCGGAAGTGTCCGCTGGACCTAAAGCAATAATAAATCAATCAATCAATACAGCCCCATTGCAGCACGCCTGCGTTGCGTGTGTTCAGAAGACAATCATGCATAGCAACGGCATTTTCCTCGCGTGCACGTGGCTAGTTCGTTACCTTTGATGACACTAGGTGCGTGTAATCACGACCCTGTTTAGATCACCAACAAGACTACGAGATTTTTAAATTGCATTACAATTTTGGGTTTTAACTTCTTGTTTAAATATTTTATCATCCAGAATTCCTTATCTGAAAGCACTTATTATTAGGATTTCCTTCAAATCAATCATTTATTTTAACGCCTATTCACATAATTATACATGTTTTTAGACCACACGCTCATTCTCATGCATGGACACACAAACATTATAATAAAATCTAATAATTTAAAGCTGAACTGTACTCATTAAAAAGTAACATTACCTACAAAAGTTTACCAACTGCTGACATGTAAATTATACGAACAGTATTATTGCTAGGGCATCTCTCCTGAATACGCAATCGATCCATACTATGCTATATGTGAAATAACACCGAATATACATTATCGATCCATATTATTCTATAGATGTAAATGATGTACCCAAGGTATCAAAAGCGACCAAAACAATCATGATCTTGTTCTTATGCTTTGTGGATAAACAGTTCGCTAGATGAATGTGTGTTGGAGGGTGTTGCCAGAGCGCAATGCATTATCAAAAATTAATGGTCAAATTTCCTTGTATGTTTTGATGGGGACAATAAAGATTCTAATACTGATTCTGCTCATTAGTCAGTGGATGCTGTATGGTAAACTTGAGTTTGGACTGACTGGTGAAATCGAGACTCATTTAAAACCTTTCCAGACATATAATGCCCAAAAGCGTGCAGAGGTAGGAGGAAGCTACAGGCTACCTACCATATGGTACCCGTATTCTTTGATTTCATTGCTTCAGGTTGGAAACAACATTTTCAGTCCTGTCCACCTCTTCTTCCACCCTTCGCCTCCCAAATAAATAAATAAATAAATAAATAAATAAATAAATAAAATTGAATAAATTTTAAAAAATATAATACCCGTCTCCTACCCTATACTAGTATATAGAAAGAGACACTATTGGTTTCCGCAACTCTCACATTGAGATACGAGCGCCTGTTTTCTGTTCCGCTAACCCTTGATGCTTTTGTCAAATACCAAAGGAACCTTTGCTTGCAGCTAGACCAAACAAATGATAAACTGTCCGTTTTGTAAATGTGTCGCTTTCAAAACTGATTGTTGATATAGTTGGCATCCAGGTTATTAGCACCATTATATGATGTTATGATTGTAAACCTTTGTCCGAGATTATTAAAACATACTACAATAATCGTGTTTACTGTATGGTTTCATTTATTGTATTGTGTTTGTTTTCTGTTCGTATCCCCCCCCCCCCCCCCCCCCAGAAAGGTACAAATACTAACAAGCGTGAAAGGAGAACAATTGGTGTGTTAACATCTGTAACCGATAGATCCCAGTCTATAATAATGCTTTGAACACTGCAACTATTAACGATAAGGGAGAGAATACCCCCCCTCCCTATCCTACCCCATTCTTCACCATCCTCCCTTTTTAATTCAGTCAGTCCGCTGGACCTAAAGCAATAATCATGTAATGTAATTTTATTATTATTATTATTATTATTATTATTATTATTATTATTATTATTATTATTATTATTATTATTATTATTATTGAGGATTTTTATAGCGCACTTATCTCGCCATACTTGACCAGACTCTAGGCGCTGGCCGATACAGGATCTAACTCAAACTCCCCCCGAGACGACCACCCGCAGCCTTTGGGCGCATGGTCTGACGCCCGGACAACTGAGCACTATCCTGGCCAGCCAGGGATGGGGGAGAAGGACCAAGTGCATGCTGGGTGTGTTCTTGTTACCGGCACTCACCCGTCTAGGACATGAGCGTCAGGATCTTTAAAGTCCGTTATGATGGAATGTATGCGACACATAGACTAGACCTCGGTTTATACTCTCATCCGAAGGAGTAGGAAACGGGAGTAAAAGTGTCATTCCCAGGGACACAACACCATGGCCCGGACAGGGCTCGAACCCGGGACCTTCAGATCCGCAAGCCAAAGCACTACGGTAGACCACCGTGTCTCTAATTCGGTCTGCTCTCTGTCGTTTTTTTTTTCTATCTCTCTGCATCGCTATCCTTCTACCTACCGCACTCTCCTTCTCATCCATAAACAAATATAGGGAAAAAACCTGGAGATGACTGATCAAGCAAGCAGTTTAACCTACTGGACAAAGTTATTGTCCGCTGGACCCTATAAACAATGTCTTACTAACTAAAAGTTATAATTAATGAAGTGTTAAAAGGGTCCAACATGCTCTAGTTTTAACTCTCAAGTATGACACATCCAAATACAAGACACAACAACAACAACAACACACACACACACACACATACTTGTTTCCACGGCGTTATTATGCCTTTCATGAAACGCCACATACCTTGTGTTGACAATGGATCATATTGCGTCCTCCTTTTTAAGTACTTTTAAGTGTTCTAATGCTAACTCAAACCCTCATTCTTGCCGTAACCCTAACCCTTACCCTAATACAGCCCTAACCCTAACCGATCATTGGTTTGACGTCAAAACAACGAGGGCTGTCAAAACGGGTTACGTAGATGTTCACTAGTTTGTCCAAATAACGTCGTGTAAACAAGTACACGCACACATACACGCACGGATAATACATGTATGTCAGGGCGAAAATTGATTCCAAACTTCGTTTTTGACCATTCAAAAGGTCGTCTGCTATTATATAGCATTAAAATGGCTTCTCTACTTTAGAATGGAGGGCACAGTTTCCCCAAATATTAACACAGCGGCGCGTGACGAACAAGCTCCAAGGCGTTGTTGTGAATTAACCCATCGGGAGTAAGGTGTGCTTGAGCACAGGGTCATTATACCAGTTGGGTGCCTATTTTTAGCGGGTCCTCGATAGCACAGAAATAGATAAAACAGCCATTTGTATTATAACATGGACATAATTATAAATTGAGGTCATCATCATCATCATCATCATCATCATCATCATCATCATCATCATCATCATCATCATCATCATATAACAGTGTATCATGTGTGTTATCTAGGATCCGCTACATGGGCGCTCAACTATGTGTAATGCCCCATGTGGCCTGACGCTTAATAACCGTTTCAAGGGTCCTCTTTGCCAGGCTCGCGAAGTGACGTTATCGAGGAACCGATTGCCTTCAAGGCCGGACCCAGAGGGGGGTGAGGGAGGGGGTAGGGGAGGGTCCGGAACCCCCCCTCCAAACTTTAAAAAAAATTAAATTCTTTTTTTTTTCATGCAAAGAGTTTAAATTTTTTTTCATTGTTTTTTAAAACATTGCAGTTTTTAGTCACTTTTGGTCCAATGTACAAAGAGTTATTTATAGACAATTCAACGGAAATCCATTTCAAGGGATCCGTTGAAACGTCCAAAGCGTTTTCCGGTTGAAACGACCAAGTAACCCAACCCCTAAGCCTAGTTAAAGTAGTAAATGTAGCCATATTTTCTTGTTCTGGCTGCAAGCTTCTTCCAGAACCTTCACCTTGATACTGCCCTAATCCCCCAAAACGACTTTTTAGAAATATTAATTAAGATGCTAAGTTGATAATTATGAACACAGCGTTCGTTGCCTGGTTTGGTGAAGTCAGCAAAATGGCAAATGCTTTGACAACTGATGTTATTGTCCCTCGTCAAGCATCCCGACAGACTCTCCGTGACAACCAACCTGCGGCCATTTCAGAAGAATATTTCAAGATTAGCATTGCCGTTCCTTTCTTGGAACACCTGTCAACCGAATTGGACTCGAGGTTAAAAAATGCTGACCTAGCAGTTGATGGTCTCCGTCTGGTGCCAAGCACTTTAATAGACGACCAGCATGGTTTCATGCAGGTTCCAAAAGGGGTGAAGACACTGGCAATGTTGTGGGAGTCTGACCTACCAGACAACGCTACCCTTGATGCAGAATACCAAAGGTGGGTTTGCAAATGGCGAAGTGCTGCTGAGAATGCGACAGCTATCATCCCATCCACGACATCAGAAGCACTGAAACATTGTGACAGGGATTTTTATCCCAACCTGTTCATCATGCTAAAGAACCTTTGCACCCTGCCTGTCACTACTGCCGAGTGTGAGCGTTCAGTCAGTTGCGCAACCTGAAAAACTACCTGCGCTCTACAATGGGGCAACAGAGACTCGATGTACTTGCTTTACTGAAAGTGCACAGGGATGTTGATATTGACTTCAAAGAGGCAGTGAACTGTTTTGCCAGAAGATACAATTCACAAATGATACTAATGCCGAGGAACCTAGTGCAGCAAGACTGAAAGTGAAAGCAGGGCGGTGGTGTTCATAAACTACAAGGTAAAGCTTTATACCGTTAACGATCAACACAAAGTAGTGAATAATAATAGTATACAAAACATCTCTGCTGATAAATAAATGTTTGTGTGCGTGTGTGGTTTTTTTTTTCTAAGGGAGGGGCAGAGGATAATCGTTATACCCCAGAGTTTGTCAGTTCAATTGTTAAAAAAGCTCAAAGTCCCAGACCATCACACAAGGCTTTTTCAAGGTTCAGATTGCATGCCACCGGACCCCCCTTCGCGCCTTCGCTGAATCTGTAACCCCCCCCCCCCCCTTTCGACTTTTGTTATTTATTTACTTGTTTTGGGTAGTGTGTGTGTGTGTGTGTGTGTGTGGGTGTGCGTGTGTTTGTGTATGTGTGTGTGTGTAATTCTTTATTGTCCTTGATCGGGAAATTCTGGGCCGCCTCCCCTGGGGAAGGCGTAGTCGCAGCCTGTGGCGCGCCCAAACCAAACCTACCTAATATTAGTTGTGTTTTTGAAATTTTGCTGGGGGAGAAAACCGGAGTACCCGGAGAAAACCCCCGAGACGTTGCCCGATTCGAAAGTACATAATATTCGGAGAACCATAACGCTCAGATGCTGGATCGATTCCCACACCTGTCGGGCGCCATTTGTTTCTGGCCTGTGGACAAGGCAAGTTAGACCCTTTGGCCACAACGCACGCTAGAAGCTCGCTTAGAATCTGCTTACATGCTTATTTCAGAGCTTTTACCTTAATTATGTGGAATTATTCATTAACCTCTGTTTTGATAACAGTTTTTCTATTTAGTGTAAACGTGAGAACAAATGACTTTAGACTCGCTTTAAACTAAAGTCGCTTCACTGCGAAACAATCAGGGTTGCTGAGGACAGGGAAAGATGGATTACGCTGGTTAAACGATCATCTGTGGTGCCCCTACGACCTCCGAGTTATGAGATAGGATAGGATAGGCTTCACAGCAATTGCGTGCCTGTGGAGCTTTAACTAATAGGTTTGGCTAATATATGAGTTAAGATCTCTAGCCTTAAGCAATATTAATACCTAATAACCAGATGCATAGAAGCAAGCGCCTATGCGATTACTTGCGCAGATTGCGATTCTCGGATAATAATGACTCCTGTGAAACATTCCTGACCCACATTCTGACTGTTAGAGAGCCAAGCCGATGAATTTAGCCGCAGCTGCGAATACGTGACTCAATGCAGACCTCGCTAAAATATATCTTTTAGAAGCGAGAATTTCTCTTGACCTTTGTTTGTTTATTTGTTTGTGTTTTTAAGAAGAAAATTTGGCGAGAAGTTTTTAAAGTACAAACTCGTTATTATAGCTTGGAAGGTTGGGGTCTATTTTTAGCTGTTTAAAAATGGCGGCCATTGGCCTGACCCAATAACCGCAGTGCTGCTGCCATTCAAGGTCGCGGGCCTGGGTGAGGTGTGTTTAGGTCAGTGTGTGTGTGTTCGCTTGCTCGTTTAGACCTGTGTACAGAGGCCACTTTACAGCACACTCGCCTGTCGACAGCCATAGACACAGGGCTGGATACCGAGCTACACCTTTTGTCTCTCCAGAGGCAAGGTCTAGATTATCGTTTTATCTCGTGGCTCTGTGTCGTTCGGCCCAAAATTCTTGCTCCTAGTTCTTGACTTGGCTTTCGGGTCATGCGTGCTTGTTATCTGGTCGTGTTCTCTGTAGATAAATGACAGCATACTGACAGTGGTCGTTGCATTTCTAGTGCTGTGGGTCTGCTTTTCGAAGTTGTTTGGTGACATTAGCCAAGTTCGCTGCGAACATTTGACTTTTATTTACATCATGCAACACTCATGTACTTTTTGCTCGTCGTGTACTCCACTAAAGCCTACGCTTCTACACTAAACTGTCTGGCGACTCTAGCTCTGTACTTGCTGGCTGGCTCAGAGTCAGAGAGAGAGAGAGAGAGAGAGAGAGAGACAGATTGATTCAGTGCAGGAAGGGATTTGTCTGGCAGACAACCGCACCGCTATAAATAACTGCGGTACACTGTGTACTCTCTGTGGGTGCCTGAGATCATCCGGATTTTGTTAGTCGATCGATATATAATACTTTTTTTTTGTTAATTTTGTTTTGCAGACAACTTCTTAGCAGTAGGCCTAGTTTGCGGTACTGTGACCGCATTTCGTGTCAGTGTCGTCTGCTTCTTTGACGTATATTAGGTGTTTGTGTCCGTGGTGAGGGATTTTCACAGGGATTCTTATGTTACACGAACAGAACTGATTTAAAGTATAAGTGTTTTGGTTAAAAGAAGAAGACAGTGCACTTATGGGTATACGTGGACAGCAAAGTTCCCCGAGGTTATAATAATACAGCTGTATCATGGCTTTATCGAGGTCAGCAGTCATGTGTAGATCATCAACTCTTTTGAAATGATTCTGTCTGTAGAGGTAAGTACTGTGTGACTACTACTACTACTACTCACAAAAAATTATAAGCTAGGATTTGTATATGGCGATTTTCATAGACAGAAACAGTTCACGACGTTACTACTCCTACTACTTCTTCTAGTACTACTCCTACTACTTCTTCTAGTACATGTACTACATGTACTACTACTGCTACTACTATAATTACACTTACTGTAAATGCTATTACTACTGAATTGTAAGGATATAAATTTATAATGAACTTTTCCTGGACAGAAACAATTCAAAGCGCTATTACTGCTGCTGCTATTACTACTAGTACTACTGAGTACTGCTACTACAACTACTAATGATAACTATATTTAAACCCCATAATTCTTTATACTTGTATACAATAATTTAGTATTAACAGCTTGCGTGTGTTTCTGTACATGTATTTTTATATGTGTGAGTGTGACTCTGTGTGTGTGTGTTTGTGTGTTTGTATTTGTGTACTTATATACAGTATATGTATGTGTGCGTGTTTATTTTATAATCTGTGTAATTTATTCTTCATTGTATGATCTATAAGCGAGCTCAGCATGTGTCTATGCATACATGCATAAGGTGTGCAAATGTGTTAATTCTTTTCTGATATCATTTTTCTCACACAAAATTGTCTCAAATTGAATTGTGTTACATTGATGATTAAGATCAATTGTCCTGTGGAATCATGCTACCTGATATGATACTTTTGCCCTTCATGAAAAGCCATAAATTAGTATAGTAGCTAAAGGTTCCCCTTAGGGTTGGATCTGTTTATGCAGGGGTGTGTATATAATGCATTCACTTTCAAGCTGTTTTTATTAAAACAAGATTGGGGTTCACATATTTACCTTTTTATTGTAAAACGTTGTGCTCTTTTCTAAACTGATATATATTTATTCATACATAAAGACATACACATTTTTATTGTAAAACGTTGTGCTCTTTTCTTAACTTATATATATATAATGAGTGTTATTAAAACCGAAAATTTGGCAATTCAAATTGAGTGGATAACATGTTGTCGTTTTAAAAGTGTTATATATATATATATATATATATATATATATATATATATATATTATATATATATATATATATATATATATATATATATATATATATATATATATATATATATATATATATATATATATATATATATGTGCAAGTGCCAAAAGGTCGTTTTGAAACAGTATGCATTTTAAAAATGGAAATAAATGTGTATTTGAAATAATGTGTTTGTTGTAATTTGTGATATTGTAAGGATATATGTTAGAGAGATATATAAAATAAACTGATGCTGTTAATTGTAGAATTAGTATATAAAAAAAAATAAAACAGTGGAAAAAAAGGGGATTTTTTTGCAGTCCAGAAAGCTGTAAGTTATAGTTGCTCACATTAGAGTCTCTTTACTCATTTAAATGAAATAACAACTGGATAAAATTTTGTAGTTTGACTTACCGATGTTTAAGCACTTAAAACAGCTTAACAATTTATCTGTAACTATTTTTGAAATTATTGCATTATAGCCTAATTTTATTCACGGACGGTCGTTACATCAAATGTCAAAATCGTACTACTCTTTGCAGACAAAAAAACAATGCTTTAGTGAAGTTCCAGTCCTAATTTTGGGATAACCGAAGCGGAGAAATGTATGGCAAATACAAATATATTTTGTTTAAAGGATAAAACGAAATTCTTATAGGTAAAATATGGCAGAATATCTCACTTTTTAAAAAAATGTCAAAAAGTAACGACCGTTCATATTCGTTTTTTTATTTATTACTTTACGTTTTGAAACCCATTCCGACATTTTATTGATCACGTGACCAAAACAGAAAAGACAAATGGCGGCTATTTTAGCTGAGAGCAAGCTACGGGAAAAACGGGTGAAGTTTTCATAAAATGTCAAAAAGTTTTCAATTGTACGACCGTCACACAGAAGTTTGATATGATCGTTTCTTCACTTGTGTAGAGTTGGATTGTACATTATGCTTTTATTTCGCAGTATTTTTGGAGGAAAGTGAAAATAAAAATGATCGGAAGCGTAAACATAATAAAGTAGAACAACCAATTGATGTTTTTCAGATCGACCGTCACTTTTCATCAGTAACAAGTCAGAGGGTTTTCTTTACCTGGCTGGAAAAAAAACATGTCCCTAGCAGTGATTTTCTAACTACAGATCGATAATCTAGGTTATCCAATTTGACAGACTCTTACAAGATCTGTGATGACTATAATGTGATAAATAGGCCTAAATTCATTAAATAATCAGGTTTACATTTATTATTTTATTCAAATATTGTTTGTTTTATTTTTTATTTTTTCACCATTTTTCAAGTTGATACATTTTTTTACTGTTTTACTTAACTACATAATAATTAGTAAATATGCTGATAACATGAATGATTTGTCTTTTTGTCCTAAATGTGCACATTGCTTCATTATGTATGTCAACACTACTGACAACAGTGTCTCATGTAACAACCGTCACAATGTTTTTCAATATCAACATTTTGTATTACTTGACAATGTTTAAATGTGTTTTAATTTGAAATGTGATCTAAATGTTTTAGAAACAAACATATCTTAAATCATTAAAGCAAATCATAACATACCCATGAAAACATTAAACCAGATTTGCGTGATGGTTGTTACATCTGACATGATCATGTTCATATACTGCTTTTTGATATTTCATTCACTTTGTTTTTTTTATTATTTTTTCTTTCAATTGTGGAAGCTTTATTAATTTTAATAGTTTAAAGTTACACATTTCTTCCATCTTTTAAATTATGGGTGATTGAGGATGTCAGTGTAACAACCGTCACGTTGTCAGTTTTTTTCACATACATGGCTTTATGTGAAAATTCCTTTAATGAGTTATCTTTTCATGCACATTTCCTTGAAGCCTATACATAAGACTTACAAAAAATGCAAATTATTATGTAATCAAAAACAATTTATTAAACTGCTTATACAACACGACCTTTTGGCACTTGCACATATATATATATATTCATACATAAAGACATAAGAATATTTGTCACCAAGTAAAACATTACAAGGATTTTTGTGTGGCTCGGGGACAGCGAAATACATCTTCACTGGTAGAGCTTCACATGCATGCATCATGTCATACATTTAATTAGATATAAATTATAATTCTCTTTTAGTGATGCCTGTTTTTGCTCCTTGCTACTTATGATGTCCTCCATGTCGGTAGACATGCTCATTGCACATGTAGTGGGGTGGGGTGTGGGGTGGGGAGGGTGGAGTGTGGGGTGGGGAGGAGGGGCGGGATCCAAAAATAAAGCGAAGTAGCCATCAGATGTAAAGAATGTACATAACATACAGTTCTATTGTTCCGGACAAAGTATTAAAATAGATGAATCTTTAGAGTACAGCAAAGTGCACTAGACTGAAGTTCGACCTGGACAAACTGCAAGACCCGGCGGTGGCAGAAATATTTCAGGCCACAATTGGAGGGAAATTTGCACCACTGCACATTTTGGGAGCTGGTGAAGTAGATGTCAACACCATGACCACCACCTTCAACTTAGCTGTGACAGATGCTGCTACGGAGATCCTTAGAAAGCACCGGTCAAAGAAGAAGCTGTGGATCACACCTGAACTTTTGGACCTGTGTGATAAACGAAGAGAGATGAAAATAAAAAGAGCACCTCACAGGGAGCTGATGCCTACCGAAAAATCAACAATGAAATCCGAAAAGGCATGCGCACAGCAAAGGAGAACAGGATAGAAGATCAATGCAATGAAATAGAGAACAGTCTGAACAAGAACAACATCAAGAAGGCTTACCAGACTGTGAAGCGGCTGACAAGTGTTAAACAGCCCACGGTCTCCACGATCCAAAGCAAGTCTGGCATATCCTTACAGAAGAATACGAAGTCTTGGACAGATGGACAGAGTACTGCTCTGACCTTTACAACCACAAACCAAACGGAGACCCATCGGTTAGCATGTCCAGAGAACAGAGAAGAAGAAATCCTCCCAATTCTTCGAGAAGAAGTTGAGGCAGCAGTGCAATCGCTGAAGAAGGGGAATTCAGCGGGAGTGGACAACATACCCGCAGAACTGCTTCAAGCAGGAGGAGAAGCGATTATCTGTAACAAGATCTGTCAGAGTGGGGAGTTGCTTACACCATGGACCCAGTCGCTTGTCATCACTCTTCCCAAAAAATATAACCTTCAGGAGTGTGAAAATTACCGCACCATCAGACTCATCAGCCATCCCAGCAAGGTCCTCCTGAAAATAATACTCAACACGTTGAAACCCCAAACTGAACAAATCATAGCTGAAGAGCAAGCAGGATTTAGGGCAGGGCGAAGTGCCACTGAACAGATTTTCAACCTCAGAATAATATGCGAGAAATACCTACAGCACCAACAACATAGATCTATATCATGTGTTCGTAGACTTCAACAAGGCGTTTGACCGAGTGTGGCATGCAGCTCTGTGGGCAACCATGAGAGTGTACAACATCAGCCCTAATAATTATTGAAGTCATCAAAAGCCTGTATGACAAGGCTATCAGTGCAGTCCTCCACAACAGCACCATCGGAAACTGGTTCAGAACAACAATCGGTGTGCTTCAAGGAGGCCTACTCTCTCCAACACTCTTCAACATCTTCTTAAGCGCATCATGTCAGATGCCCTTACAGACCATGAAGGCACAGTCAGCATAGGGGGAAGAGCAATCTCCAACCTTCGTTTTGCGGATGACATTGATGGATTGGCTGGAGAGGAACAAGAACTTGAACAGCTGGTACAGAGGCTTGACACCACCCCCAGAGCTTATGGAATGGAAATAAGTGCAGAGAAGACCAAAATGATGACCAACAACACCAATGGCATCAACACGGACATCAAAGTCCAAGACCAATCCCTCAACACAGTGCATAGCTTCAAATATTTAGGAGCCGTTGTATCAGACTATGGGTCCCGACAGGAAGTCCTCTCCAGGATCGCACAAACAACTGCTGCCCTGGCGAGGTTGAAGCCCATTTGGAAAGACAGGACCATCAGTCTACAGTCCAAGGTAAGGCTGCTGCGCTCCATTGTCATCTCCATCTTCCTATATGCTTGCGTAACATGGACCCTCACAGCAGATCTCCAACGAAGAATACAAAGCATGGAGATGAGGTGCTACAGAAGACTTCTGGGCATTTCCTATACCCAGCACATCACCAACGACGAAGTCCGACAGACCATCACACAAGCCATTGGACTACACGATGACCTGCTCACAGTGGTGAAAAAACGAAAACTCCGATGGTATGGCCACGTCACCAGATCATCGGGTCTTGCAAAGACCCTCCTGCAAGGCACAGTGCAAAGAGGTAGAAGAAGAGGTAGACCGAAAAAGAGGTGGGAAGACAACATTCGAGAATCGACTGGTTTGACACTGAGCGAAACAATCAGGGTTGCTGAGGACAGAGAAAGATGGAGTACGCTGGTTAAACGATCACCTGTGGTGCCCCTACGACCTCCGAGTTATGGGATAGGATAGGATAGGAGTCTTCAGCACTTGACCTCTTGAACGAAGACGATCTACCACTTCAACTGAAGATGAAGGGTTTTCCACAGATTCAGATTGGGGGCAGAATTTGTGAGCTGTATTGCCCTTCTGAACACTAGGTAAACTGAGTCGACACTGCTGTGAAGAACGAAGATGGTGGGGTGAAATAAGCTCTTATTTTCTTGATATCCCCGTAATATTTTGTTGTCTTAATAATTCTATTTTCGTAATAGAGTTTTCGATTGCTTAGGTGTCTGACTGAGAAAGGCTATGTGAATGAATGGTGATGTTCTGATGTTTTATTCATCGACTTCGGTATTCTCATCGCCAGGTTGCATGTTTCTTTATACATATAATATGTTGCCCACATTGACTATGATATTGATATGTCGTGCTTCGTTATAAATGTTATGTACCCATATGTCACAATTCCATTTCTAAATGTGGGACAATAGACATCTTCTCCCTATTTATATGGTCATAATGCACACAAGGAACGTAGACATAGTTCTCTGGTACACCACAAGCATGCTGATGGCATGCTGGCTCAAATGCTTTTCAGTTTCGTGTTGATATTATTAGGTATTTATACAAAGTTCTGCATCTCCACAAACCCTTGCAATGAAAAATATAACCTATGAAATAAAATAAACATTGATAAAGTCTAAAGTATTTTGATAGATACTAATAACAATAATAATAACAATAACAATAATTATACTACTACTACTACTACTACTACTACTACTACTACTACTACTACTACTACTACTACTACTACACATTTGTACAGCACAATTTCTCACAAGAGCCCATAACGCTTTACAATTACAGCAAAGCAACAAGAATATAAATTTAATAATAACTAGTAAAAGGAACGAAATCAATATTAATAATGAGTAAGACCCAACAC
The DNA here is from genome assembly GCA_036898135.1 of Oncomelania hupensis. NCBI lineage: Eukaryota > Metazoa > Mollusca > Gastropoda > Littorinimorpha > Pomatiopsidae > Oncomelania > Oncomelania hupensis. Next base: position 153,889,298 of record CM072511.1, on the reverse strand, counting down.
AAATAAGGATAAATAATCATAAATAAATTATTAAATAAACGACTTGATTGATAGCATGTTATATAAAAATTTTAAATAAAATGATAGCTAAATGTGAACAAATCACAGTAAAGTACATAAATAAATAAATAAATAAATAACATATAAATTAAAACGACAACAAAAAAAGTAATTAATTTACTATTTAGAAGGAAAAAAACAAACAAAATAAATTAATGTACATTATTGCATTTTAGAAATGAGATTTTCCTTTGATACATGTAGTAGTGAAAGTAGGTTAGTAACATTCCCTTTTCTAGCCAAGGTCAACGTGTGTTTAATATACTACTCAAAATAATACAAGGGCCACTTGGACATATGGGTCTCTCTTTAAATCAGAAACACGAATTCAATTTATTAGTTCATCATATTTTATTGCAATCATTTCTGCATCAATAACAAAAAAAGATTTGAGACATCAGTCGCTTAAAATTCGAGTAAATTCAATTTAACTGGACATACCCTGTTACACTCCGTTTGATGTTGGTGTTTTCTATCAGTATTTGATTCAGCCCCAATGCTGAATTCCTGATAAGGTGTAACTCAGATTCGTGTATCCACGCAGCCTGCTCACTCAGCATACAAGACACGGAGTCGACGTATGAAGTTTTCCACTTTTATTCAGCACACATCAACAACAGTCAACTGCATACAATCGCTCAATCGCCTTTCCACTCTCAAATTTACTTTCCAACTTCACTATCAACAACTATCTACAACAACACACGGAGCATCGAATATATAATTTTTTCTCTCAACTCGAGATGACCTCAGGTCGTTCTAGAATAACGCGTTACAACCAATCAGAATTAAAGATCGTCATCACTGACTTACGTCATACATATTTCTAAACATACCCGGAACATTCTCTTACTTCGAAATCCATCAGGAAACTTCCATCGAGAGTAAAAACGCAGATCCAGAAAATTCTCCAATAATATCGACTAACGCAAATTATCAACGTTATACAAAGCCTCTCCTAACAACAATGCAAACTCAAATCAAAGGTAAATAAACTCCATTATTGAATACGTTGCAAAACGAAACGATTAGATCTATCGTGCGCGTTTCAGACATACTACCATTCGTGTTTCAACGTAACATACCCCTCATTTACAAAATCAAAACTTTAGAAACCAAAAATCTATAGAGTCAGTATCGGGTGTGGCCACCGTTTGCATCAATGCAGTCTTGGCATCGTTGTCTCATGGACCGTATCAGGTTATGGAGGATGTTTCCTGGGATGGCCAACCACTCTTGCTGGAGAACTTGGTCCAGAACTTCAAGGTATGTAGACAGAAAAGAAAAATATTTCGTAACACAAAACGTAACCACGCGCGTGTGCGCGACCAGAAGTCAAGAGAAATTAATAAAAAGGCGTACAAAGAGTATAAAAGTACGATTAGAAAGAAGTTCGGTCTATATAGAAAAAATATGCATACCTATTTACGTGGATTAAAATGTAAGGACTCTAAAGCGTATTGGAAGTTTTTAAATAATAGTACAAGTAATATGCCGTGTAATGTAAATATACCTACCCATGATGATTTTGTTAATTATTTTGAAAACCTTGGTAACATTCCTGAGGAAGACATCCTCCATCCTACGGACCCTCTTGATCCTGAAACTAACTTTATAGATAATTCTAGTCTGAATTCCGACATAACACGTGACGAGGTAATAAAAGCTGTTGGTAAACTAAAGAATAATAAAGCCTGCGGTTTTGATTGTATTTTGAATGAATTTTTGAAAGCATCTTTTCCTAAGTTGTTAGATACTATTACTATGTTATTTAACCTTGTTCTAAGCAGTGGCAAAATTCCTGAAGACTGGTCAGTTGGCATAGTTTGCCCACTATATAAAGGGAAAGGAGACACGTTAAATGTAGACAATTACAGAGGTATAACTCTTCTTAGCTGTTTGGGTAAACTTTTTACAAGCATTATTAATATTAGGATTAATTTATTTCTAGAGTCCAATAATTTATTAGGTAATGAACAAACAGGTTTTAGAAAAGGTAACTCAACCACTGATCATGTTTTTGCACTGCACTGTCTAATTGATATTTACTTACAACAAAAGAAAAGATTGTTTACTACATTTGTAGATTATAAAAAGGCATTTGATAATGTACAACGTAATATGCTTGGGGAAAAATTAATCAAAAATGGTATTTCTGGAAGAGTTTTGATAGTGATCAAAGATATGTATCAAAAAGCTAAATCGTATGTTAAAAGCCCTAATGGTATATCGTCTACTTTTTTTTTACATGTAATGCTGGAGTGCGGCAAGGTGAGAATTTATCACCTATTCTATTTTCATTGTTTCTGAACGATTTAAGGTCTTTCCTTGCCGAACATATTGATGGTTTATCGTTGCCACGGAATATTGGTAATGGGTTCAATTTCTCAGATGTTGACCAGTATTTTAAATTGTTTCTGTTATTATATGCTGATGACACAGTCATTTTATCAGAGTCAGCTGAAGACATGCAGAAAGCTCTAGATGTTCTTAATTTATATTGTGCGAAGTTTGGTCTGTGTATAAATATTGCAAAAACGAAAGTTATGATTTTCTCCCGCGGTAAAATCAGAAAGTTGCCTGTCTTCAAGTTTAATAATGTAATCCTTCAAATAGTTTGGGAATATAAATACTTAGGCACCCTCTTTAATTATAACAATAAATTTCAAAAGAACTTGAAAGCCCAGAGCGTGTCAGCTGAGCGTATGCACTTTTAAGGAAGTGTAGAAAGTTAGATTTGCCGCTTGATGTCCAGCTAGATCTCTTTGATAAATGTATCAAACCGATTCTATTGTATAACTTCGAGGTGTGGGCTCACGAAAAAATGGAAATATGTGATAGGTTGCAACTAAAATTTTTGAAGATGATCCTTAATGTAAAAAATTGCACGCCGACTTGCATGGTTTTGGGTGAGGTTGGCTGTATTCCCGTCTCTTTGGATGCCAAATGCAGGTTACTTTGTTTTTGGTATAAATTGTGTATCGATTGTTGTAACGATTCCACAAAAATGTCGGTGCTTATGTTTCGTCTGTGCTCTTATTTGTTTTTTAATAGTGAGTATAAATTATCTTGGTTAAATACTGTTCGTTCTCTTCTGGACGATCTCGGTTTGTCTTTCATATGGGTGCGTGGTTGTAGTTATTCTATGAATTATTTTAAGAATCTAGTCAAACAACGTCTGAAAGACCAATTTTTGCAAATCTGGCATCGGAATATAAATGAGCATAACAGTTGTATTACTTACAGAATATTTAAGGACAAGTTTTGTTTTGATGATTATTTAGTTAATTTGTCACAATTTTTTAGAATAAATCTGTTAAAATTTTGACTCTGTTGCCACAAACTTCCGATTCAAACTCAAAGATATATAAATATTCCCAGAGAAGAAAGATTGTGTTCTTTGTGTGATTTAAATGAAATAGGTGATGAATTCCATTATTTGTTTAATTGTACTAATCCCCTTCTAAAAGACAACAGATTTTTCCCTATTGCCACGGTATTTTAGGAATCACCCAAATGTCTTCAAGTTAAATCAGCTAATGAACTCGAAATCAAAAAGCACACTGATAAATCTAAGTCGTCTTATTGGAAAAATATTTTCACTTTTTAAGTAGTACGGCATTGGATTTTTTTCCCCCTCCAATATTTGAATACTGTTTGGTGTCATGCATGTGTGCTTCATTGTTCTGGCATTCTTTCCCTTGTTCTTTCACTTCTCTCATGACTGTTGTTTTTGTTTTATCTTGTATCTTTATGCGATTGTACTTTTGAGTGCATATCGGTGTCACAGATGTTTTAACATTGTTGTTGCTTTTTCATTTAGTGCATATGTTATTGTTTGTAGTTAGAGGCTGCTGTGTCTTGTAATATAGTGCCGTTCTTGTAATCATTATGTATATATTGTGTATCCCTATCCCCCCATCTTCCCCCCTTGTCTGGCTATACGGCCCCCCTGGGCTAGGAGCCTAAATTGATTTGCTGTTGATCATTTGTTTGTTTGTTTAATAAAAGGACTAAAAAAAGGTTAGCTCCTGGAGGGAGGTTTGCCCGTATCTGTCGACCCAAGACATCCCACAGATGTTCTATGGGGTTCAAATCGGGTGATCGAGCCGGCCAATCCATCCTTATGACGTGCTGTTGATGCAGGAAGTCATTGACAATACGCGCTCGGTGGGGTCTGGCATTATCGTCCTGTATTATGGCACCTTCCCAATGGCCCGCAGAGCTGGGAGAACCCTAGGTTGTAGGACGTCATCCCTGTAGCCAATACCGTTTAAGTTGCCATGAATTTGGAGCAGGGGTGTTCTGAAGTTTAATGCGAAGCCACCCCATATCATGACGGATCCACCACCAAAGCGGTCTTGCTCGCGCACCGTCGCATCAGCAAAACGCTCCCGTGGACGCCTCCAAACATTCACTCGACGGTCGTTGAAAGACAAGAAGAACCGAGACTCGTCTGTAAAGAGCACCCTTGACCAATGTTGCCTAGTCCACACCAAATGACGCCGAGCCCAGGCCAAACGCGCTGCACGGTGAGCTGGGGTGAGAAAAGGCCGTACTGCTGGTCGTCTTGATCGCAGGTTTGCCTCTTGTAGACGGTTGCGAATTGTCTGGTCGCTGACGTTAACATTGCTGGCTGCGTGAAGCTGTCTTCTGATGGTGTTTGCTGTAGCGGACCTCGTCCTCAGAGCTGACAGGGTGATGAAATGGTCTTGTCTTGCAGTGGTAACGCGGGGGCGTCCGGACCTTCTTGGTTCTTGGACGCTTCCAGTGTTGTTAAAGCGCTCCCACAGCCTTTGGACAACGGAGTGGGACACTCCCAGCCGCCTGCCAACTTCTCTCACCCCCACCCCTTCCTGAAGCCATGCAATAGCTCTGCCTCTATCCGCATCAGTCAATCGTCGCCTTGGGGGCATGGTTAGAAAAGCAGCAAAAGCGCTGCCATTTATACCCAGAAAAAAGCGCCGATTGTTGAACTGAACTCACAAAATGCAAGCCTTTCGCGTGCAAATCACTTTTTAATGTTGAAAATTTTGCTTTATTAGCAAGACAACAGTAAATTAGGGTCATTTTTTTTGGTAAAAATTGGGTTTGTTTTTCAACTCGGTGCAGAAAGTTCAAAACTCACACATGTGATTACTTGTCAGAATAAGATTGTCTTGAATGTTACTGTACAGGATAAGTTTTGGAATAAGCAATATATGTGATATTATTGATAGCAGCAAAAACTAATTAAACTAAATGAAATATGAGAGTGGCCCTTCAATTATTTTGAGTAGTATATGATTCTATAACTTAAGCCTATCACCAGAGTTTAAGAGGCAGCCGATCGGCGTTTACAAAGTACATTGTGACACAATGATACAAGCGTCCTGACAATGTACGTGTCACAAATATAGGGGGTTGGGGGGGATGAGGATTAGCAATTATTCCCCCGCGCTGTGTTGCCTCCCTTGACTAGGCCAACTTGCGGTGACGTTCAGGGAAATAATGCTGGGAGTACTAAGGAATGATAGACAGTTAAAAGGGCAGACGAGAAGAATACAAACTATACTAGTGGAGAATTTGAACAAGGGGAAGTCGGGTGTTATAATATAATATTAGACAATTTATTAAATTGGTGCAGGTCAGGCGTAGGTGGTAGGCTTACGGCTGAGTCACGAGTAAGAGTCTGTTAACGTCCAGAGTATCTTGGAGTTATTCTGGGTTAGCTATCTGGGGGTCACTGGGGCGATTGTGGACTGATATCATCATATGGCAAAGGGGTATCTGGCTGCTTTAGCGTGGTTAGCCAGATGTTCAGAGAATTGTGGTGGGCGCTGGGTGTGCACTTAGCTGCTATGGTGTAGGCGGTGGTTGCCTCAGGAATCTGGATGGCGATTGCGCAAGGGTCCAGTCGCGTGGCGTCAGGGGTCCAGTATAGGTCACTGGGTCGAATTCTTGAGTAATAGGAGTTGTGGTACAACCGGTCTACGGGGCTGGCCGGTTGCTGTATTTCTGCTTTCACGCTTCACTGTGTCAACCAGGGGATCTGGGTTGCACGCAGCGGGTCTTGAGTCTCGTAGCAGCCCGGTATAAGGGCCCGTTCTGGAATGGAGTATTGACTCAGTATCAGAGGTGCACACACACTCTGGATGCCGCGCCAGTTAGCGCGCATGCCAGTCAGATTTTTGAATTTGGAAGCACCGGCCAAGACTTGACCGGTTCGTTCGAACTGTCCAACAATTTCAACAATGGCTATTGGGGTTCGGTGGAATTTACTGGCGGCCGCTAATAGATAATAGTTTCGGCGCCTAAGATGGGGTTATGGACAGCAGGGGTGGATATTTACACGATAGGATCAGGGGAGAAGCAAAGGGGATAAATACAGGACAATGGCTATTATATGCAAGGGTGCTTTACTGGGGGACTTTAATCTAAGTAACAGGACAACATGGCATGGGGGATTTATACAAGAGTCTAGGCAGGGAATATACATGTATAAATACAAGCATGGCATGAACAGCAATCAAACTGCAGATAGTGGATACAAGAAGTAAAATGCATATCTCAAGCAATACATCAAGACAAACCACAGACACGGACGTAAATATCTACAAGACATACGAACATGTTGGGAAATCGACGGGTGATGGGGATGCTAAATGATATGAAATAAGTCTCCACTCTTACCTTGACCAAGGAACGGGTAGAAACACAAGAATATTGTCGAAGCTCAGCGGTCGCAACGTGGATGCAGACGTGTCCTCGGCAAGCAGTGTGTTTACTTGGGCTGGCGGAATAAGACTGACCCCTGGGTCTGACTATTCCGGGGTTCCAAGGGCTATCCCGAGGGGCGGGGCTTAGATGGCTTGGCCAGCGGGCAAGTAGGTAGAAACTTGACGCGAGCAGCGCCAGGGCTAAATCGTACGCTTGTGACAGTACGGGAGGGGGCGGGTGAGGGGGGATAAGAGGGGGGAAGAGGAAAAAAGTGCTGGGGTTGGGGTTGGGAAGGTGCTGATCATGTGTGCGGGAAAGGATGCTGATACAGTGATAGCGACACTATAGATGGGAAAGTTTTTTTTAATTGTTTTCAGCAAGAAATGGGTGTGATGTTGGAAAACGGCTTGATGAAACTGAAAGTTTTGTTGTTTTTGTTGTTTTTTAACAGGACAGTGTTGTATAGCATAGAATAGAATAGCATAGCATAGTTCGGCATATAAGCTAACAACCTTTGGCCCTCATATTAGATGAGGGTCTCAAGACCCAGACCCTGGCCTCAGTGCCTACCAATTTAGAACCCGTTAGACTCCAATTTGGTGGAATAGATGCTATCCTTAAATAACATCTGTACAGTTCTTCGGCACTCAGGTTATTCCAAGGGGTTACGACCATATTAGTAAAATGCTTCTTAAGTTTGCGAGTATTATTAAAAGTTTTAGTAAGTTTAAATGTATGGCCTCGTGTTATTCCAACATCATTAACATTTAAAAGAGAAGAAGTGGTTAAAGGATCATACAAATTGTGCACGAATTTCAAAAATTTAAATTAAATCAACCTGCTTTCTCATATACTCTAAACTGGGCAACCTCAGTGACTTCAATCTCTCCTCCTAGGAGAGTCCTGACATTATACATATCTTCTTGGTGAATCTGCGCTGGACACCCTCGATAAAGTCAACATGCTTCCTCAAGTATGGACACCAGACGGGGTTAGCGTACTCAAGATGGGACGTATAAGAGCCTTAAAGAGGGGGGCCATGACAATCTTGGATTTATTATTTATAATTCTTGGCTTTCTTAACAGTACTCTCAGTGTGATTCTCAAAGCTGAGCTCTGTATTCACAATCACTCCAATATCCCTCTCGGCACCAGTCGTCTCAATCTTACATCTTTGTTTACCATCACTCATAAAATACACGCTGAGGTTATTTTTGCCCAGATACAACACCTTACATTTTTCACTATTAAATTTAAGTAGCCATGTTTCCATCCATTCAACCAACTTGTCAGAGCATTTCTGCATTCTATCCTTAGATTCCTCACTTTCATCAACTTCTGCCTATGCCTTTGTGTCATCATCAAATATCTTTGTCACACTCTACCTTCTCTAGCATGTCATTTATAAAATATATTTTTAAAAGGTCGGCCCCAACACGCTCTCCTGTGGGACGCCGCTTGTAACACTTATTCTGTCAGAACGATTACCGCTGATAGTCACGTGCTGCGTCCTGTCAGTCAGAAAACTCATAATCCATGCAAGTGGGCTGCCAGTTATGCCATAACCTTTTAGTTTCTGTAAAAGTCTGAGATGTGGAACAGTATCAAATGCCTTCATAAGATCGAGATATACTGTCGACTGGGATGCCTTCATCCAGGGAAGACATCCAATCATGTATTGTCACCAACAACTGAGTTTCACATGACCTACCCCTGGAAAAGCCAAACGTGTAGAAGACCGTTCTCGACGAAGTGAGAGCACAGTGCATCTCTAAAGGTGCGGTCTGACGGGAAGTGAAACAGAAACAAAACAGCCAGTAAAACACGAAACATCGTATATGTAGTTTTGACTATGTTTATCGTGTGACTAGACCTAAAACATAACAGCAGCTAAGCGCCGAAGTGAAGCAAAGCCGATTCTTTCAGTTTAGAGCGTGCTCTAAAATTTTGGATTGTTTTGCTGAAGCATTTGATTGCCAGCCAATCAGAAGAGCCGACGTATGAAAACGAGGTTGTTATCATTTCAGCGATCATGACGGCATCAAAAGCTACTGGGCCATTAGCAAATCTGAAACAAGACGATACGTTTATTCTCCTCGATCTAATTCAATGCCACGAGGCATTATGGAATGTTAGAAGTCAAAATTACAGAAACCAAACCCTAGAAAAGGCCTCATGGACTTCTTCTGTGAGGGTCAATCCGACGGAAAGGGAGGTAACTGATTTTCAACTTATTGCGCATTGCTTCAACGCAGACTGCTTATGCAAAACTTCTCATCGTGTGACCGCTTCACAAAGGAAAGCATTATAAACGCACTTGCTTCTAGCTATGGGGCGCCATGTGTCCATTTATTCTATGTGACCATTCTATACATAGAATAAATTCTATGCACATAGAAAGCATTCTATACACACAAAAAGCATTCATTAGTTGAAATTCCATTTATAAAAAAGAAACCAATATTGTAAGTCATAGAATAAAATTCTTTGTATAGAATAACATTCTATAATATAGTGTAAAATTCTATGTCCATAATACAATTCTATGTATAGAATAACATTTTATAATAGAGAATAAGATTCTATGTATGTAATACAATTCTATATTATAGAATGCACTTGTATGCATAGAATTATATTCTATAACATAGAATGAATTCTATTACAAAGAATGAATTCTATAACATAGAATGAATTTTTTAAAATAAAATAAATTGCATGACATAGAATTATTTCTATACGCATAGAATTCATTCTATAACATAGAATGAATTCTTTAACATAAAATAAATTATATGACATAAAATGAATTCTATGTGCATAGAATAAATTGTATAACATAGAATGAATTCTATAATAAAGAATGAATTCTATATGCATAGAATGAATTTTATAGCATAGAATGAATTCTATGACATAGAATTTATTCTATGACATAGAATGAATTCTATAGGCATAGAATGAATAGTATAACATAGAATGAATAAGATGACATAGAATGAATTCTATGACATAGAATGAATTCTATGACATAGAATGAATTCTATAACATAGAATGAATTCTATAGCATAGAATGAATTCTATGACATAGAATTTATTCTATAGCATAGAATGAATTCTATGTTACAGAATGAATTCTATGTCATAGAATTCATTCTGTGCTATATAATTCATTCTATGTTATAGAATTCATTCTATGTTATAGAATAAATTCTATCTCATATTATTCATTCTATGTCATAGAATTCATTCTATATTATAGAATTCATTCTATGTCATAGAAATCATTCTATGTCATCTTATTCATTCTGTTATACTATTCATTCTATGCTATAGAATTCATTCTATGTCATAGAATTCATTCTATGTCATAGAATTCATTCTATGTTATAGAATGAAATCAATATAAAACTTTTTTTTAAATAGTAAAAACTGGGGCACTGTCAAGGTATAGAGAACGTTTTGGGATATTGTGATGTTTTGAACATAGCACACTCATGCAATAATGATTACAGAGCGATTTGTCACTGACATTCAGTTTAGAGTTGACGACATGCAGTGCTTCATCATTTGCGCTCGAAGTGGAAATCGATGAAAGGAAATGTTCTTTTCTTTGCAGAAAGGTTTTACGTCGGAGTTAGAGCATACAAATGCAGCACAGTACTTCACCATTTTCAAACTCGATCACGCTGTGTTATTCCCGCAGCACGTGGCCGCCACGCCTTTGTGCATCTTCATCTTCATCCATTAGACGGCCTCAATCATCAGGTTGATTACTCTGCCGTACTGAACGGGGTTTGTGTGGGGAAAAGAGAGAAAAAAAAAATTTGATAGGAAGTGACAGACCTAAGACAGATGAGAATAAAATCTGCACTAAAAGGACACCTACTCTAAGTGGGTTTTACTTGCAGGGTACTACTTTTCCCTCTTCGCTCCAGGGAGCTAGCAAGTCCCAGTATGTCCTAACACAAAACTGGGCCCCCCCCAAAAAAAAAAAAAAAAAAAGGGGGAAAGAGATGGGGATAAGGACAATCTGAGCCTACCTAGCCTACCTACTCTATTTAACCACTGGGAAACTATTTATAGTTGTGGCACTCGTGACTTAAAGGAGTCAAGAGTATCAGCTGTCACTGTTGTTTTGGGCAGCTCGTTCCAGTCCTTGATGGTGTTGGGAAGGAAAGAGAACTGGCGGTATTTGGTCCTACATTGAATTTGGGTGAGCTGTTGGGGGTGGCTTCTTCGCTGACGTGGAGGGGCGGGAACTAATTTGCTGGTGTCGACGACTGCCTCGTTGTTGAGTATCTTTCGTAGCATGGCAAGTCTAGCGACCTTTCTGCGGTGTTGGAGAGAAGGCCATTGCAGTTTGTCGATCATCTCGGAGACACTAGAAGTGTTGTGGTACCGGTTGACGACAAAACGTGCTGCTCTTCTCTGGACTGCCTCTAATTTGTCGATGTTAGCCTCTGTGTGGGGATCCCATACCGTGCAGGCATATTCCAGTATGGGGCGGACGAAGGTCTTGTAAGCAGTCTCCCTGAGGTGGGTGGCGCTGACTTTGAGGTTGCGCCGGAGGAAGCCAAGGGTCTTGTTGGCTTTAGCACAGATGTTAATGATGTGCTTATCCCAGCTGAGATCTTGACAGATGGTAACACCTAGGTACTTGGCAGAGGTGACAGTTTCCAGTGTGTGATCATGCAGTTGGTAGTCCGTTGGCTTGATGGTCCGCTTTCTAGTGATGGGGAGGGTGGTACATTTGTCGGGGTGGAAGGCCATGTCCCAGCTCTGTTCCCACTCTTCCAGTCGGCGTAGATCTTCTTGGAGCTGGTTTTGGTCATGGTCTGTGGAGTTCAGGCGGTAGACAGCTGTGTCGTCAGCAAAAAGGCAGGTCGGTGAAGAGAGTTGTTCTGGGAGGTCATTAATATACACCAAGAAAAGTGCTGGGCCCAGAACAGAGCCTTGAGGGACCCCAGATCTCACTCTGGCCTGGCCTGATGCTGCACCGTTGACTACCACCACCTGTTGCCTGTCATGTAAAAATGCTCCAATCCAACTATTGATTTCGCCCTGGATACCATAGTGGTGCAGCTTGTGCAGCAGGAGGCTATGATTAACTCGGTCAAAGGCTTTGGCAAAGTCCATAATGATGACGTCAGCTTGGTTGCCTCCCTCCATAGTGGTAAACAGCTCTTCTGTGAAGTTCAGAAGCTGGGTTTCGCATGACCTTGCTTTGCGAAATCCATGTTGTTCTGGACGTAGGATGTTATTGTTATCAAGATGGCTCATCACGGCGCTAACAACTATATGCTCGAATATCTTGCAGGGGATGCTTGTCAGGGAAACAGGTCTGTAATTGGCAGGATCATAATGTTCGCCCTTCTTAAATATTGGAGCTACGTTGGCATGTCTCCAGTCTGATGGTACGTGGCCGGTGTCGAGTGATGACTGATAAATGATGGTTAAGATTGGGGCGACCTCTTCGGCAAGTTCTTTCAGTATACGTGGGCTGATGTTGTCAGGGCCACACGACTTGTAGGGATTGAGATTGTGTAATATCTTACGGATACCATCTTCTGATATGGTGAGGCTGGTGAGCGTGGATCTGAGAGTTATATCAGGCATTGGGCACTTGGCATGGAACTCATCATCTGTGTACTCTCTCCCTTCACTGAAGACGGACTTAAACTGCTCATTCAGCACTTCCGCTTGGGCCTTTGGGTCGATTATGAGCTGTCCTTTAACTTTCAGAGGGGAGACACCCGATTTGGAGGAGCGCTGGTGCTTGATGAAGGTCCAAAATCGCTTGAGTGAGTGGGACCCTTCTGCTGTCTCCGAATCTCCTGTGATGGCCTTGTTGATGTACTCCCAGTATGATCTGCGAATCTTGCGCTGGATCTGGCGCCTAAGTTGGGAGGATGCTTTCCTTAGTTCTACAGTTCCCTGTTTCTTCATCATCTTGTAGACACGCTGTCGTCGCTTAATAAGCTTGCGGATGTCAGGTGTGATCCATGGTTTGCTGGTGTTGGTGCGTGCTACCTTGTGGGGGATGTTGGTCTTAACAGCTTCTAAAAGAGTGTCCTTGAACTTGGTCCACATCTCGTCAGTGGTGAGGGTCTCTTTTTCGCTGGTTAATACTGGGTGAAAGTTTCTCATAGATGTTTTAAGAGCTTCCCAGTTAGCTTTGTCATAGAGGGGGATCAGTCGGGAAATCTGTTTAGAGCGAGGTGGGGGCCGCTCGGGGTGAAATAGATTTTTTGCAATATTCAGCTTTATGAACCTTTCATTTATTATGTCTCAGAGTTGTATAGCAATATTCGACCTTTAAATATATTAATTATTGCTTTTTATGAGTGTACAGTACGGTTATTTCTTCGGTATTGAGCGAAAAGAACTGATTATTTAATTAGATTTTGTCACTATAAACCCTTACAGAACCTCAGCACATTGTAATGAAAAAAGCAAGCACGCAGGGGCGGAGGGGGGGGGGTGTGTGACGTCAATTATTTTTATTGCTAAGCGATCTATTCACACTAATTATACCGTCGAAGTCGTCGCATCAAGAAACCTAAATGCTTGTTCACGAAATTATGATGTCTGATAAAGCCGCAGAGCGCTTGGTACGTCAGCCATTTCTTCAGTTCTCGCGCGCGTGCAAGGCTCCACGTGTCCCTTTATACGTCACAGCCTCGCTTCACATAGAATGACCTAGTTGCGCATAGAATGAGCATTCTATGTTATAGAATGAACATTCTATGTTATAGAATGGATTCTATGTTATAGAATGAACATTCTAAGTTATACAATGGATTCTATGTTATAGAATGAACATTCTATGTTATAGAATGAATTCTATGTTATAGAATGACCATTCTATGTTATAGAATGAACATTCTATGTTATAGAATGGATCCTATGTTATAGAATGAACATTCTATGTTATAGAATGAACATTCTATAACATAGAATGCATTCTATGTGCACCAAATGTTAAAAAACAATTCTATGAAAATAGAATGTATTCAGTGTTGCGAATAAAATCCATTTTATGTTAAAAAAATGAATTTTATGTCATACAATTCTTGCTGTGTTATACAATTAATTCTATATACATATAATTCATTTCATTCACATAAAATTAAAAAACACAACTAATAAATTGTAACAAAATTTAGAATTTAAAAAAAGATATTGTATGACACATCACCACATCGCATCATCACCACATCGATCACATCATCACATCACATCACTGCATCACATTGCTTCATCACCATCATCGTGAAAACGCACCACCACATAAAATCACATCACATCAACAAATCATCACATCACATCAGCCGACATCACAGCAGCAGCACATCTTCACATTGCAGCAGACAGCACATATCATGGCATCAGTGAATCACATCACATAATCTAATCACCCCACTCCTCCCACCCATCACATTTGTGGTGCAGTGTGGTGTGATTTAGAGTGATGTAGTGTGGTGATGTGATGTGGTAATGTGTATGTATGTATCTGCAATACAGTTCTATTATGCCTTAAAAGCAGTGAATCAGACCACATCGTCACATAACCTAATCACTCCACCACACCTACCAATCACATTTGTGGTGCAGTGTGATGTAGAGTGATGTGGTGTGGTGATGGGATGTGGCAATGTGTATATCTCTCTGCAATACAGTCCCATGCCATAAAAAAATGTTCTCTATACCTTGACAGTGCCCCAGTTTTTACTATTTTAAAAAAAAGTGTATATATTGATTTCATTCTATAACATAGAATGAAGTCTATGACATAGAATGAATTCTATGACATAGAATGAATTCTATAGCATAGAATGAATAGTATAACATAGAATGAATAAGATGACATAGAATGAATTCTATGACATAGAATGAATTCTATAACATAGAATGAATTCTATAGCAAAGAATGAATTCTATGACATAGAATTTATTCTATAGCATAGAATGAATTCTATAGCATAGAATGAATTCTATGACATAGGATTCATTCTGTAACATAGAATTCATTCTATGCTATAGAATAAATTCTATGTCATAGAATTCATTCTATGCTATAGAATTCATTCTATGTTATAGAATTCATTCTATGCTATAGAATAAATTCTATGTCATAGAATTCATTCTATGCTATAGAATTCATTCTATGTTATAGAATTCATTCTATGTCATAGAATTCATTCTATGTCATCTTATTCATTCTATGTTATACTATTCATTCTATGCCTATAGAATTCATTCTATGTCATAGAATGAATTCTATGTCATAGAATTCATTCTATGTTATACAATTTATTCTATGCACATAGAATTCATTTTATGTCATATAATTTATTTTATGTTAAAGAATTCATTCTATGTTATAGAATGAATTGTATGCACATAGAATAAATTCTATGTTATAGAATTCATTCTTTGTATAGAATTCATTCTATGTTATAGAATACAATTCTATGCATACAAGTGCATTCTATAATATAGAATTGTATTACATACATAGAATCTTATTCTCTATTATAAAATGTTATTCTATACATAGAATTGTATTATGGACATAGAATTTTACACTATATTATAGAATGTTATTCTATACAAAGAATTTTATTCTATGACTTACAATATTGGTTTCTTTTTTATAAATGGAATTTCAACTAATGTATGCTTTTTGTGTGTATAGAATGCTTTCTATGTGCATAGAATTTATTCTATGTATAGAATGGTCACATAGAATAAATGGACACATGGCGCCCCATACTAGCAGCAGATGCTTTGCTTTGTTTACCGCTTTGCTTTTGTTTCACTTCACGTCAGACCGCACCTTAAGATGCAGAGGGGATTCCCTCAAATACCTCACAGACAACCGGGGTGAGGCTAATAGGGCGATAATTACTCGGAGAACTTTTGCCACCTTTCTTAAAGATCGGTTTAACCTCTGCCTCCTTCCACTCATTAGGTATCATGCCATTCCTCACGATTCTATCGAAAAGTAACTTGAGAGGCAAAGCCAGTTCATTCGCTATTTCTTTCACAACCCGAGGATTAATTTCATCTGGTCTCGGCGACTTCCTAATTTTCAATTGCAACAGGACCTTACACATCTGCTCTTAACCAACATTAATGTTATCCAGTTTGTAATTCATATCACAGTCAAAGTCCGGCACATTTTCTTCATCTTCCAGTGTAAACACACTTACCGAAAACTTATGTAGGGTCCCTCCTTTCTCTAGGTCTGTCTTCGTCAGTGTGCTGTCGCACTTTAATAGATTAGAGACAATCTCTCTAGGCTTGGTTTTGTCCGAAACATACCGATACAAATATTTTGGATTGTTTTTAGCTTCTTTTGCCAGATGCATTTTGTTGTTGTTGCTATAACCAACTTATGAGACCACCATTTCACCTGATTGCGAGCCTTAGCATAGACCTTATGATGAGCCTTAGCATAGACATTATGATTAGTTTTAGTAGGGTATTTCTTATACATTTTAAATGCTTGTCTTTTTTTGTCTAATCTTGTCATGCATATCTGGTGGAATGTTCGTCTTTTTGCCCCCTCCTCCATGTAGTTTAAACCTTTTCACTGGTATGAACCTTTCTTTCAGCATCAGCTTTTTTTTATCACCAACACTCATTCACATTCAATTCAAACCCTTATGCAAGTCTCTCTTCCATTCATGATTTCTTGCAAACCTCTTCATACCCTCATAACCGCCCTTCGCAAACTGGTATTATACAGGATCGGGTCCTGCACCGGCGTTCCCACCGGTAAGAATGGATAATTCAATCACCAAGCGATGGTTTTTTGGTACTTTTATGGTTTAGTGTAGTTAGGTTATAAACTAGGACATGTATAATAAAAGGTGGTGAGGGGTGGAGGTGGGGTGGAGGTGGCGCTTTTTTCCTTTTATTTTTTTACTTGTTCACATACTATAGGAGGAAAATAAATCAATATAATTGGTAATTGTACCTCGGCAGAGAGAAGGGCGCAAATATCACCTCCGGATGCCTGACGGGCGCTGGACTGGCGGATTCCGGACGCCCAGAGCCAAACACAGCAGTAGTTTCCGACAGTTTTTAAAAAAAAAGTAAGGAAAAATAAACACGTTATATAAATAAATAAACTTTGTACACGCGCGCGCGCACACACACACACACCCACACACGCACACACACCCACGCACACACACACACACACACCAATAAGTGTGGTCTTTAAGTGAGATTAGCCTTAAAGATAGGAACAAATTTGACCTACTGTGAGATCACAGATGTTAGTTATTAATTGCTTACAGGGTCCAGCGGACTGCAAGGAGCCGAGTCAGGACCACAAAATCAAGACCACAACTTCGCTGAAAGAGGACTCACCCCTGATCCGCATAAAAGATCACCAATGTTCACTATTTAGACTTTATAAGTTAAAATCAACAGTATTTCCTTCTAAGTGGGGAGTGTTAAGGCCAAAGATCCGTGTGATGTTTAATGGTGGAAACATTGCTCCTCATACTTGAACCTTAGTTAATGACGTCTGGCTTGATTCAGTTGCTGGAGAAGTGTGAGAGCGCGCATGCTTTAAAGTGAGACTGAGCTCTTCAGATCAAAAGGCGGAGAAAAAATAAAAAATAAAAAAGCGACACTTTAAAAGATTTTTTATTCTCGCCAAGAGATTGCG
The DNA here is from genome assembly GCA_036898135.1 of Oncomelania hupensis. NCBI lineage: Eukaryota > Metazoa > Mollusca > Gastropoda > Littorinimorpha > Pomatiopsidae > Oncomelania > Oncomelania hupensis. The sequence continues at coordinate 153,871,848 of CM072511.1, read as the reverse complement.
ATTTGCTAATTATGCCCCTTGAATCACTCTTTTTTTGTGTATGAGGTATGTGCGCTATATAAATCGATGTAGTAGTAGTAGTAGTAGTAGTAAGCTTAGCAGTGGTAGTACGATTATTATTATTATTATTATGATGATGATGATGATGATGATGATGATGATGATGATGATGATTAGTAGTAGTAGTAGTAGTAGTAGTAGTAGTAGTAGTAGTAGTAGTATGGCAATACATTTTTGGGTCCGCTATGAGCGAAATGTGTGTGACTTAATGTTGTATACGACGTATACGAGCTTTTTAGAAGACCGTCTGCTAGACAGCCAATATATGACTTAGCTTCCTTTGCAAAATGTCAATTGGGGGTGGGGGGTAGGGGTACAGGCACTCAACCCGGTTTGTAAGAGAGAGTATATAATTAACACTGGTTGCATAAGCTTCAAAGCTTCTCAATGGCTAACAAAGACAGTGGCTAGTTTCCTCTTTGACCCTGTTGGGGAGTCATCAACCCCTCAGTACCCCAGTGACCTGGTTCAAATATAATTTATAAACCGGCCTGGCGACGCCGTCCCGCATGCGAATTTCAAGTTCCTCGGAATACACAAAAAACAACAACAACAACAACAAACAAAAACAGCAACGTCTTGACTATAGGTCTTTATCAAATTCTGCTCCTACCTACTGGAATGCACTTTATCGAGAACTAAGAGAAGTTCACAGTTTTGTATGGTTTCGCTCGCCGTCTCCTAAAGACGCATTTGTTTTCGGCGATTAGTTAGTTAGTATATTTGAGGAGTGACTATTTTTTCAATTATTCACCGCTGTATATAGACACTCTCTCTCTCTCTCTCTCTCTCTCTCTCTCTCTCTCTCTCTCTCTCTCTCTCTCTCTCTCTCTCTCTCTCTCTCTCTTTGAGGCTTAATCCAGACAAAACTAAATCCATGCTAATTACAACTAGACAAAAAAGGCAAAGTTCTTCTATGAAACTCCCTCCCTTAAAACTTTGCAACAAAACAGTTGAAGAAGTTCAGTGCCATAAACTTCTTGGCGTAACATTGGACAATAATTTGTCTTGGTTGCAACATATTTTAAATATTAGTAGATCTATTTCCAGAAGGACTTATCAATTATCAAGGATTAAACATTACTTAAATCTGCAGTCTCGTAAACTATTCTATTTGGGACATATTCAACCATTTATTGATTATTCTTCAACTATTTGGGATTCTGCTAGTAGCAATGCCATGAAGCCTTTATTTCGGATTCACAAACGTGCAATTAAAATGGTTATTCTTAAAAACAAAATCTCTCTGAATGATTACAAACAGATCAACATACTACCTCTTGCCAACAGATTAAAATTTAATAAAGGAATGTTCATTCACAAGATCCTTTCTGGTAAAACACCCTCCTATCTTTCTTCTCTTTTTTCTAGGAAAACTGCCAGATTTTCTACCAAACTAAATATCCCATTTCCAAGAATTGATCTTTTTAAAACCAGTCTGTCATATTCAGGCTCCACTTTATGGAATAACTTTCCAGAAGTTCTCCGCAGTGCAGTCACTAAATACACATCCTTTAGACACCATCTTTTACAGCACGTTGAAATTAGTTAATTAGCTAATTTGCAAGAGGTCTTACTCTCATAACTTTCATTAGATTGTTTTACATAAGTTGTGTGTATGTTTGTGTGTGTGTGGAACGGAAGAGAGGAGTGGATGCGCACGTGCGCATATTTTGATTATATTGTTACATTCTGTTATTCTTGTTATGAAGCTATTTTGTTATACTAATTGCTATTGTTACAAGCCCCAAGGGCAGGATGTAAAAAAGCACACCCAGTGCTTAATCTTTTACCCTTGTTAAATAAAATTGTTATCTTATCTTATCTTATCTCTCTATCTCTCTCTGTGTTCTGCTTAGATTTTTTTTAAAGCTGCAGTGTTTAGATTATTTCTTTTTGAAGGACCATTGTGTGTTTTTATTGCTAATTTTCGTCAGTTTTATCAGTTGTTCATTTATTTATTTATTTATTTATTTATTTATTTATTTATTTATTTATTTATTTATTTATTTATTATTTTGTCTCGCTTTGTTTATGATCTTAGTCTTCCAAGTGTCCTTCATCATCAGCATCATCATCAGCAGTAGCAGCTGCCTTCGCGCGGTTTCTCTGAGAGCATTTACATCAAAATATGGATTACTATTAGTATTAGTAAACACTTTTATGAACATACTATGTAGTGTGAAAAATAGCAACAACAAACGTTGCCCTTAAGCTAACTTAAAATAAGTTACCACACCTATAATGCAGTAGCAATACTAGTAATACTATTATAATTACGTCGATCTACTTTTCGATGTCGAAGTAAGTAAAGCATGTGAAAACAAAAAGAATACGAGGAAAGGAAACTCCGCATAATTAATAGTGTCATTACACTTACTAGATAGTGCAGGTTATAGAGGTTATTCAAATACAGTGCCAGTGTACTTTAAGATAGTGCAGCTGTACCTGAAGTTTGATGGGTACTTATAGTGCTCTATTTCGCCTGTGCAGGTCACTCGAGTTTTGCTATACGCTGAGGTGTCCAGTATGATTGTGCTATCTTTTTTCGAAGCAGGATGTTTGTGTGTGTGTGTGTGGGTGGGTGGGTGTGTGTGGGTGTGTGTGTGGGTGTGTGTGTAGGTGTGTATTTATTATTGTTTTCGGTCCGTGATGTTATGCAGCAGTCAGGCTTGGTGCTAGTGCGCGTTTTAGCATGTTTGAGGTCCGATTCTGATTTGGACTAGAACCGTGAGCCGCTCTTTGGTCTGTTGTGTTACATGATAAAAATGTAATTTATCATTGGGGAAGTGAAAGGGGTTTGTGTTGACTGAAAAATGTTCACTTTCTCAGTCTTTGTGATACATCAAACAGATAGTTTATGGAATTCCCTTTGTAAAATGTTTATTCTTACCACTTTCAGCTAAATACTCTTTATTTACAAGCATGTTCTCTAAATAATAATTTGTTTGCAAACAAGGTAAGGTTTCTCTAAATAATATATTTTGTCGGTAAATAACTTAGTATTTACCTAAACACTATAAATCATAGTATAAGTAAATATGGCATTGTTGCTAAATAAGGAATTATTTACCTATAGAATGCATTATTTATCTGATTATGTGAAATAATGTATTATTTAGAAACGTTTCTAAATCTTGATTTGTTTACCTATATAATGCATTATGTAGCAGAATTGGCTAATAATGTATTATTTAGAAGATGTCGCTAAATAATGCATTATTTGCACAAACGTTTTATTATTTAGGGGATTCACAGATGCAAGTTGTTTTACTGTGAAATTGTGTGTAGTGATCAAGAAAATTGGAAAATCGTGATTTTACACTTTTTTGGCGATTTAAAATGAGGCAACTGCTTTATTTCATTCTATGTTTTATATGTTCGCAGCAGTATTCATATACGAAACTGCAACGGTAACGGCTCGGGAATAGAGGAATCCATCATTATTTTTGCATTGGCGGGATTGTCTTCAGATTAAAGAAACATGGGAACTCGCAAGTTAGCGGCGATCTTGTGAAAAAAAAATCCGAAGTTTTGATTCCAGTTTTTCAACAATTCAATACTCCTGCTACTGCTACTTCTTCTACACCTATCTCTGCGTTTTGGAGTAAGTAAATAGAAAAAGAAAGCATACTTTTATTTTCTTCTGATGGAAATACTAAAAACACTGAATAGTCCCTCAAAAAAACTGACCTTGACCTTTCGTTTGTGTTCAGGTCGTTACAGATGTTTTATCTTCGAATTTGTGGAGTGATTTGTTTTGAAAAATAAATAATTAACACAAATGTGGGATACACAATATTTAGAAAAACCTTGCATTTAATTAATTTATAGAAAGCAGTCAAATTTAAAAACCCAAGTTTTCAAGCGAATCCTGGAATCTCCTAATAGGCTATATAATGAAAATTGCAGTCCCTAAACAATGAATTGTTTACTTAAATAGTGCATTGTTTATCAACATCTTCTAAATAATACACTATTTAGCAAATTCTGCTAAATAATGCATTATTTGTGCATGCTTGCCGCTGATCTAAAGCATTCTTTGTGTCATGTATTCTATAACTGTATGTATGTCACTTGGCGAATAAATCTTGAATTGAATTGAATAGAATATAAGTAAACAAATTATTCTTAGCAAAATTTCTAAATAATACATTATTTCACACAGTGTGCTAAATAATGCATTATATAGGTAAATAATTCTTTATTTAGTAACAATGGCCTATTTACCTATATCATGATTTTTTTAACATAAACAATGTATTGCTTATGAAAATAATAAGTTATTTACGGAGAAAATATATTATTTAGAGAATATTTAGCTCTTTTTTTTAAACGCCGAAAAAAATCGCAAATAAATGTTTTACCGAGGGAATTCAATTCTATAAATATAATTGTTTTCATTGTATTGTTTTCTGTGTTCATGTACTTCCAATTTTCGAGAAGTGCTTACTCATTTATTTATTTATTTATTTATTTATTTATTTATTTATTTATTTATTTATTTATTTTAGTCATTTATTTATTAATTTATTCATTTATTGGTTTATGTATTATTGCATTTATTTATTTGTGCATTTATGTATGCATGTATGCACTTATGTTGCTTATGCACTTAATAGGTGTTTATGCACTCAATATGTGTTCATGCACTTAATAGGCGTTCATGCACTAACTCGTCTATGCATTAATTGATTTTTGTTATTCATTCATCCGTTATACATGATTCAACATTGAGGATTTTATTAAGGCTCTTGACCCGAGGCACCCAGCGTAGCCGAGAAGTCTCACTCTGCCTCAAGAGAGAGGCGAAAGGAAGACACTCGTCTACAAATGAATTAATAACTCGCTGTTCAAAAATGAGGATTTTTCACGTCAAAGTTGACAGCAGCACATTGCCTTATACTTTGAAGGTAAGGTGATTGTCTTTACGGAATAGACTTCACTCTTCCTTACCTTTGAAGCAGGCGGGAAATATCCTCTTTTTTTTGTACGCACTGAGTTTTTAATTCATTACTACATGATCATCCAGTGCTCGGAAGCTCTCTCTCTCTCCCTCTCTCCCTCTCTCTCTCTCTCTCTGGCACACACACACACACACACACACACACACACACACACACACACACACACACACACACACACACACACACACATACACAAACGGAAGACTCGGCCAGTCTACAGCTACGCAGTGTGGAGCCCAAGGGAGCTTTATAGCCATAAATAGAGAGAGGAGGGGGGGGGGAGAAGTGGAGGGAAAGTGAAGAAAAAAAAAAGAAATGTATATAACAAAGAATATAAAACGAACGGCAATATAATAACTTTCCATGTAGTAAATGCATACAAACAAATGAATGGATATTTAATTGAAGTCTTTTCACATCGAAGGGATGTTAGATTTAAATGAATTTAAATCAAATAAGGACAACTACTATGAAAAAAACAAACAAAAACAACCATAAGGAAACAAAAGCCAAGCTACAGAATAAATTCCGATAATTTTCCTACCTCAGATTTATAGGGTACTATTTTTGCTACAGCTCCAATTATCATCATATTATAGGTTTGCGTTCTCATAATGAATTTTATCTTTTAAACTTATTTGACAATATGCCCCCGTTGGGGTGCCGGGGCTTTCAGTATAAATAGTATCCCCGCTTTCTGGAAATTTAGTGCTTTAAATTCCCACTGTCGCTGTCTTTCTCCTTTAAAAAAAGGTAAAGGTAGTCCCATAGCCTTGTGGCCGTAGGGGAGCGTGATGTTGGAGATCACACTTATCTTGGGCCAGCGTAATGAGGGTGATGCCCAACTCTCTCCCTCGCTGCTTTACCTTCCCCACCCTCAAGAGAGTAGGTACTCAATCACAGTTGAGTCAACTGAGGCGTTGTTGTTTGTCGCTTCACACCTTAGCGGTCACCCATCCAAGTGCTAACCGCACCGGACGGTGCTTCACTTTCGACACAGTAGCGAGTGCTCCAACCACTGCACTATCCGACACCCCTTTCTCCTTTGTTCTTTCTCATTCCTACTCTGTTCTATCAATCTACTACACTATCTTCTTCTTCGCTAGACCAGTCACCTACCTTTTTCTGGAAACTCTTCTGAGACAAAACTCCTCATTTGTGTGTGAGGTCTGTTGGATCAGCTTGGGAATATTGGACGCTTTCTGCCAGGTGGCACTGGAGCTTCCTATGTTTTTGTTTTTTTTTTTTGCAATGTAGGCAATTTATATGTATGTGTTTTGCTGATAATCTATTTTGTTTTTGTAAACGGGGGTTCGATAAATTAGAGTATAGCCTCAGCGTCCCCTATGTGGGATGTATTTATTTTAATGTGACCGGCTGGTGGAGTGCCTTCAGTGTTACCTCTAGGGTTGTTTTGGCAGATCTTTTATGCGGATCAGGGGTGAGTCCTCTTTCAGCGAATTTGTGGCCTTGATTTTGTGGTCCTGATTCGGCCCTTTGCAGTCCGCTGGACCCTGTAAGCAATGAATAACTAACTAATTTGTCAATATTGAAAATTCTGACAAATTTTATTTTTTATTTTTTTTAATTAATTGATCGTTCTTATAGCGCATTTCCAGCGCAAAAGCTGGTCAGGGCGCTGGTCGAACAAAAATGTTCTTGTTTGTCAGTGGATATAAACCAAAAAATATCAACAGCAAACTTAGTTTGTCCTCCGACAGGAGGTTAATATTGATTTCTTAAGGGATTCAGCCGTATGTAATTACGTATTCTAAGATTTCAGTCTGAATTTTGCCGATCAATGTTGTGTGCTTGTAACACAGTTTCTTTCCCAGAACGAGTCTATTCCTGATAAGGAAAGCAAAACGACGTCATATCTAACGGTACAACTATCAGTAGTCAACTGGAAGCGCACACAAACATGAAAGTATATATTATCTATGATAAGTATGCTTTATCTAGGATAATTTATTTAGATACTCGATTCAAATCGTTGAGGCATGTATCAGTTTTGCTGTTGCTAAGGAGGATTTTCTTATGCCTTGTCTGTAAAATATTCTGCTTTTCTGTGAGAATAATTTTCCAGCGAATATAGTAGTAGTAGTATTTGTAGTAGTAGTAGTAGTAATAATGCTACTACTACTACTACTACTACTACTACTACTACTACTACTACTACTACTACTACTACTACTACTACTACTACTTATGATATTAATAATAATATGTCCAAGCTCAAGTAGTAGAGCGTTCGCCTTGCACACAGATGACCCAGGTTCAAATAAAAAGTGGCAATTGTTCACTTTCAATTTTAGCAATATCATTGCTCTGGTGGTTCAGAGTTGAATTAGTCCCCTAACTCTTATTCCCTGGGATGGTTATCCCCGTCTGCCAAGTCGCCAATGGCGAGTGTAGACGTCAAACCTTAGTGTTCATTCATTCAATAAGAACAATAGTAATGACGACGACGACGATGATGATAATGCGACGACGATGATAAAATGGAGATTTTCGGGTGTCGTTTTAATGATGATAGATGATTGTGGTTTGGCTTCCTTCTCTCTCCGGAATCTATTTCCGCCTGCTTGACTTCCTTAAAGGTTATTTTGGCTTGCGTAATTTATTATTTACCTGCGAACAGGTGACACGAAGTTGTTCCGCTGTACTAAATTCTGCTACCCTGACTGTCAAGAGACTGATGAACCACTAGCGCCAGACTCGATAGGCTAGGGCTTGGTTGGTCTTAGACGTTCATTTTGTGGAGTTCAGGTGTTCGTGGTTGCGTTATTATATAAAAAGCCCTGTGGGTAACTTTAAGTTGTTCATTCTCTGCGGCGTTTTGGTAGTGTATAGAATTGAAAGGAAGTTTTGTTGTTTGTTTATTTCTTTCATTTAACCTCTGTTCCACGAAGAAATATTAGGTTTGCGTGATACCGTAAATTAAATTTCAGCGTAAGTATTGTTTTTAATTGTAGTCGGTACGCGCCTTTTGGTTAGTAGTAGTAGGTCTAGTAGTTGTTGTTGTTGTGATTGTTGTGGTTGGTTTTGTAGTGTAAAATAAGACCGAACGTGTTACGTCTACTTATTTAAAATCACACACTAACCCGATTTAATAATGAAGCCAGGGTATTGAATAATAAGGATAGTTATATTGCGTGTTTTCCTGTTAAAAAAATCGGTTTAAAGCGCACGATTTAAATGTGGCTATGTTTAATAATCAGAAATTGATACTAACTGTTGGCTGTCACTGCTTTGTTGAGTGGTTTTCCGGTGTCTTATTTGTGCGGGGGGACTAGGGAAAGTAGTGAACGAGTATTTGGGTTATAATCTGCAGGTTTGAGAGGTTAAACCGAGGTCTAGTCTGTGCACGTACGCATTCCATCGCACGGACTTGAAAGATCTTGACGTTCATGTCCTAGACCGGTGAGTGCTCGCTTCATAACTATACCCAGCTCGCACTAGGTCCATTCTCCCCCATCACCTGTAACTAGAGCAACGATCCGTCTGTTAATTCTGAGTGTTATACTGGAAGAGGAAAGGACGACGACGACAACGACGACGACGACGACGAAGAAGAAGAAGAAGAAGAAGAAGAAGAAGATGATGATGATGATGATGATGATGATGATGATGATGATGATGATGATGATGATGATGATCCTGATCATGATGATCCTGATCATGATGATTTTATTTTTGTGTAAATATGTCAAATATTGTTTCAAACTTCTGTTCAAGGACTGTTGCATTACATGTTTCTGTTGTCTTTGCGTGTTCACAGATTACAGTAGTAGCGGAAGTGCAAGAGGTCAAGCAGTTTGACGATGTCCGACAACGGGTCTGATCAGGAAGATCTGAGCCAAGACAACGACAACGATTTCCAGCCCTCCGCCAAACGGCCAAGATCCTCGGATTCCTCTCGCTCCAGCACCCCTCGCTATTCCCCGCCATCTACGCCTCTTACGCCCTCCTCCATTCCCTCCTCCGCAACTCCTTATTCCTCTCAGTGTTCACCAGCGTTGACAACAGGTCAGTCTCCCCGACAGTACCGCGGCAATAGCCATGACGTGGATGGTAACGGTGAAACAAAACCCACTAGCAGAAAATTCAAACTGAGGAGTTCAGAGTTTAGAAGAAGTTCTGGCGCAGAGAATGCAGAACCCAGGAGAAGTTTCGGGTCCGAGTCAACCGTTTCCGATGTGAAAGGGTGCTCAGAGTCCAAGTCTCCCGGCATGCATCAGGCAGCTTCTTGCTACAAAAACGACTCCAGCGATAGACGCTGCACTAGTGTGGACAGTAGCGAAGGTGAAGGTGACAGCGAGAGCCACGATAACAGCGACAGCTTCGTTCAGAAATATAACTCCAACCCTGCCGTTTGGTCCTCTGCTGCCCAGCACCTGACCAGAGACTCCGCGCCCAAAGTGGAAAAGTTGGAGCGGGAAGAGGGTGGGAGTAGTAATGTGGCCAGTCACAGCTTTCATAACAGTTCCTCCTTGACGGACGCTGCTGCCACACTGCCCAAGAAAGAGCCGCTGGACCTGAAGAACCAGATCTTGACGCGTCTGAAACAGGAGTACAGTCTCGGTAGTAACACCAGCACCGCCTCAGCCAGCACCATGGCAGCGGCCATGGACTTGATGGCGGCAGTGAGTGATCAGGGTCTGAAGGGAGTGGACTTGAAGGATGGTCAGTTGCGCGATCTCCTGCTGCTGGCCGGTGCCAAGGACCTCACGGAAGAGGCTGCCAGCAAAGCTCTCCTACAGCTGTCGGCGCAACGCCCTGACTTCAAACACTTGAGCTCCAGCGCCGTGCCGCACCTTATTCAGCAGTTCCTGCAGCAGCAGCCCACGCCTTCGTCAGGCTCACACTCTTACCAGCAGTCATCAGCCGACCTCTCCCCGCCTGGCAGCGCCACGGAGCCTGGACACACGCTACAGCTGGGTCATGACGGGTCCCTGCGGCCCAAGAAGATCCGACATAAGAAACGTGTGAACGGGCAGAAGATCTGTTTGGTGTGCGGGGACCGGGCCTTGGCGCACAATTTTGACGTCATCACCTGTGAGTCCTGTAAGGCCTTCTTCAGGCGAAATGCGCTTAAGAGTCAGGTAGGAATATATTGTCTTTATTATACAATTAATTTGACTCGGTACATTGACTGATTAGCTGGTTTGCTCGAAAACTTGCTTGAGCCATAGGCCTATTAGTTCAAACTTGTCTTGGCAAACACATTTTGTACTTGCTGTGTCTTGGTCGCCGTACAGCATCTTGAGCTACTTTGAAGAAGAAAGTCATTATGTAAGAAGTTTCCATGAACGGATTTGTGTGTCGGGGCATCTGATGATTAATATTGAGAGATCGGTTGTGTTTTGTTAGTCTTATCTTTTTGTTGCAAAACACATTAAAACGAAACAAAATCGACGTCAGTGCTGGATTGTTTATTTGTCCTTCAGTAGAGGGTGGTAAAATCTATGGATTTTTTGGAGAATAATTTTTAAAGAGTGTGATGGGATGGACCGATTCTGGACTGAGATAGGACGTGGACGGAGTTAAGTTATTAGATTAATTAATTGCCACTATTGGTTTTTTTTTTGTTTTTTTTTTTTTTTGGTAAAATTATGTTATAACACTGTTGTAAACAGCGTCTCTTTTTATTTGCATGAGGACAATAATAGTTTTTGTTCTGGATAAATTGAATATTAATTCATTGTTAGGTGGTTTGTATTAGTGCATAATTCATTGATTTATTAATTAATTGATTGATTGTCCACAGACCCTGCAGCGGTGCATGTTCCAGAATAGCTGTGCTATTGACAAGAACACGCGACGCTTCTGCCCCTCTTGTCGCCTCAAGAAATGCTTTGATATCGGCATGAAACCAGAACTTATGCTGGGTAAGTCTTTTATGTAAATGTAAACACACAATTCAAGTATCCAGTATTCTCGTAGTTATCAACGTAATCATTTGTTTATTGATTTACCAGGCAGTTTTCCCGATTATGTTAATCCCGTGGTTACATGTAGTTTAAACATAGTGATACGTGTTATTCGTTTTGTTCGTTTTGGTGCATGCATTCGTCATTTAAAATGTATTTTCCTTTATTTTTCTTTCCTTTAATTTTTTTTTCTTTCGTTCATTTGTTTTTCTTCTATTAAAAATTTTCTTTTGTTTCTTTCGTTCAGTTTTGGATGATTCTGTCATTTCGTAAATTGTCAAGAAATGTTTTGATTGTCTTGTACCTGAGCACGTCCTTTTAGTCGTCCTTGCTTTTGGTCAGCGTTGTTGTCGTTGTTGTTATTGTTTTTGTTGTTGTTGTTGTTGTGGAGGTGGTGGTGGTGGTGGTGGGGTTGGTTAAATAAGTTCACACGCTTATTAATTTATTAATTGATTCAGTCACTGCTGGATCCCCCTCCAAGCCTATCCCCTCTCCCCTCCCCGTGAGTGTGTGAAAGCGTAGTGTGTGTATGTGTGTTTGTGTGAGAGAGAGCGCAGTGTGTGCATGTGCTGTACGTGCGTGCGTGCGTGCGTGTTTGTGTGTGTACCGAGGTATAATAATAATAATAATAATAATAATAATAATAATAATAATAATAATAATAATAATAATAATAATAATAATCTAACTTGTATAGCGCATAATCAAACTTGCCGTTTGCTCTGGGCGCTATTCGCAACTCTAGTTTTACATGCACTGTAATCTATCTATGTAAAATTAACAGCAATAGGCTCTATGCACAAGTCGGCGGCATGGTCACGTGGCGCGGGAATAACAAAGCGGTCATGGCTTCTTTTAGCTCGCTCGCGTGTACTCCAATGCTGCTTAAAAATTTTATGTTTACCGATATTTTGGGATATTGTGATGTTTTGAACATAGCACATTCGTGCAATAATGATTATAGACAAATTATTATCAGCGGGCAGGCTTTTTTTTAAAGAGCGATTTGTCTTTGACTTTCATTTTAGAGTTTCCAATATTTCATCTTTTAGTGGAAATCGATGAAAGGAAATGTTATTTTCTTTGCAAAAAGGTTTACGTCGGAGTTAGAGCATCCAAACGCAGCACAGTACTTCACCATTTTCAAACTCGAGCACGCAGCGGCTGTGTTATACCCGCCACCGCCACGCCTTTGTGCATAGAGCCCATTGGAAGAGAGGGAATGGGGAGAGGGGAGGAGGGGATCCAAGTATGATGTGTGTTATGGTTAAATAAAAAAATAAAGATAACTAATCTCAATTTAACTCAACATTACAAGAAATGGTGGAATAGAAGTACCTGAAATGTAGATACAGGATCTTGCGACCGCCATTCCACATGCACACACCCATATCGCAGGACGAGCCCCGCGGTGACGTCACAGCAAGAGAGTGGAGTGTTGTGCATGCTGGTGGACTATGTAACCTTATGCTGATAGAAGGCTAAGACTGGGAGACCAACAGCGCAGCTGAGACTCTCTGAGGTTGTTCGCGTCTCGTGACTGAAGACTGAAAATAGATCTGGAGGTCCCAGCTTCCCTATATGGACTTGAGGGGGGAGAAGAGGGTGGAGGAAGGGGAAGGGATATTTGGCGACTTCTGGCTATGACGGCCTACTAGCGCCAAAACCGAGAGTTACCATTATCACGAGATAATTGAAATTATCACGTGTTCTGTGTAATTTACAGAGATACCGGTAATCCGCAGTGTTAATTAATAATTATCAGTATTTGCCACGCTTTCCTAGCGCCAAAACCTGACAATTACTAATATCATGAGATAATTACAATTATCAAGAGATAATTACAATTATCAAGAGATAATTACAATTATCAAGCGATAATTACAATTATCACTGAAAATTATAAATATCAAGATGAGCATGCGCAACCCGATGCGCGATGCGCATGCGCGGCAGCGGCACTGTTCCCAGCACGCCTGGGGTTTTGGCCCTAGTAAAGCGTGGCCAAAACTGAAAATTAGTAATTAACACTGTGAGTTACCGGTATCTCTGTGAATTACACAGAACACGTGTTAATTACAATTATCACTGATACATGTAAGTTTTGCAGGTTTTGACGCTAGTAAGCCGCCTAACCAGAATTAAGCATGATCACGTGAAAATTATGATTATCAAGTGAAAATTTTAATTAATATGTGATAATTACAATTTTTAGTTTTGGCGCATTTCCAGGCGGATTGATAGAGCCAAAACTGAAAATTAAACATGATCACACGAACATATTTGTAATTTTCAATGATAATTGTAATTATCTCTTGATAATTGTAATTATCCCAGATATTTGTAATTATCACATGATAATTGTAATTATCAGGTTTTGGCGCTAGTAGGCCGCCATATCTGGCTCCTTACCATTTGTGTTCTTTGGCCAACGGATCGTCTACGATCACGTCCCAAGAGAGAGAGATGGAAGGAAGGAGGCAGGGAGGGAGAGGGAGGGAGAGGTAAAAAAAGATAATACAATACAATACAATACAATACAATACAATACAATACAATACAATTCCTGCTTTTTTCTCTCTTGTTTGACGATGCCCGTACTCAAACGTTTGGTCTTCTTGATCCCATCCCCAGGGAGATTAATACCTTACTCTTTGGAAATGCAGAATTGTCATTGCAAGAAAATACCAACACGTTTTCAACTGTCACACATTCTTACTTTCATGTGACCGCTGTCACGGCATAAGGCCAGACATTACACCCCCCTACCCTTCCCTGCAAACTATCTACTTACCCTTAATAACAAAACAACACAAAACCCAAGGTGCAATAATAAACAATTTATTTCAAACAAAACGCTCACACTTTCTCACGCAATACAAGCATTCATTCTAAACATTCTAACTTAATATTTAACAAAAGAAAAATGAAATTGGATGATTCAATGATAGGCTATAAACATGAATTAAGCAAGATGAAAAATCACTTCAGAATAAAAAAAAATGTTATCTTTTCATAGTCTTGGCATCATTCAAATAATGTTTAACCAGATGGAAGATTATCTCAGGTCACGTCTTTTCTTTATCTGATAAACCACAGTAGTATGCAGATATCTCTGTAGTTCTCGCTCTCTTGCAAGTCAAGCTACACAGTTTATACGTATATAAAATAAAAGAGACTTCCTGCTGTCTGGAGCTTGGGCAGGCGTCGCATGCCCCTATGCCGCCCTACCGTACGTATCTCAACGTTGTCAACCCTCGACCTTCCGGCAAAACGACGAAACGGCGACGGAGGTCGAGAGTGAGAGAAGATCGGCGATGATGTAGCTAGGCATGAACTTGGTTGTTACCCCCCTTGAGCCAAACCACGCAGGTGAGGAATGCCATGCGAGGAACCAAATGATGACGTAACGTGAAACAAACTGAACTGAAGTTGTGGAAAGGAGAAGATGACAGAAGACTCATCCTGCAACCATTGGTGCATTCATAAACACATATCCAAATCTACTATTCGTAGTCTTTATCAAAATGGCGACAGTTATCCCCAGTGTCAATCAATAGTCTTTACCTAATCATCTATAATTACGGCACCACCATCTTGATCTAATAAAGCCATATCTCCATTCTGACATTTACGATGTATATATACTGTAATTCCATGCCAAAAATATCAAACAAGCCTCCCTTGAAAATCTGCTACAAAGTCCGTAAATACACAGATTAATAAATGTAACATTATCTATAATTATATTAAATTATCACACTCACATTTCGTACGCATTCGCTCTACATGAAGCCGGTCACTCCTTCCCCCCCTCATTATGAAATGCTAATAAAATTTACAAAATGAAACCTAGCGACTGAAAATAAATCCATGCACACAACACATTCGTTCACACCAAGCTTCAAGCCACGGTAGAAAGAGCAAAAGCCACTTACCAGTCCGTGCAGGTGTGTTGGGGCGGACACTCGGCGCAGTGCAGCTCTGCCTAAACAAAACTGCCCTCTACAGACTAAGTCACTTCGAACACAAGGTCTGTTGCCACTGTAATAGCTCTAGACTATTCAAACAGCTCTGGTCCCGCTACAATCACTGTTTTTCTGGTGTCTTTTCCAAACAGAAAAAATACGTCCGCTTATAGCTAGCGAAAATGAAATAATAACCAATGCCCTAGCTCACAACTTTACCGTTCCCTTCTATATTCTTACCAAAATTCATAATCATCAAATTATGCTTACGCTGCTGTTAAAAACACGTGAAACTCGAGCACGGCTAGCCCAACACGCAAAACAAGTCGCACCATGCAGTATCAAAAATGCTTATGTTATGATGTCAAGCTACACTATACAATTACAACAACACTTTACCGCGACATATCCCCACCTGAAGATTAAACACCCGTTTAATTAAGAAATTAGTCGCGGAATTATCTTCCTTGTATAACTTTAGAAATTCCTTGATAGAAAATCTGCATCAATGTTGTCGCGCCCAGCAATAGCTTCAATAGTGAAACTGTATGGCTGCAATTGCAGCAGAGACCAACGCATGAGTCTAGGACTCTGAGGTTTGACACGGTGTAGCCACTGAAGTGGACTGTGATCAGTTTGCACCCTAAAGTGACGACCCATGAGAAACTGACTGTACTTCTGTACTCCAAAAACCACTGCGAAACACTCCTTCTCAATGGGAGAGTAATTTTTCTCGGCGGAGTTTAGTTTTTTGCTGGCACAAGCCAATGGCTGTAGCCCGAAACCCTGATCCTGTAGCAAGACCGCGCCCAAACCAACATCAGATGCATCGGTCCTAAGGACAAATTCTTTCGACCAATCTGGAAGACAACAAACGGGTTGACTGCTTAGATGCTCTTTCAACTGCTCAAAAGCCTTCTGACACCGATCCGTCCACTGCACCGCACCCATTTTCCCACCTTTGGTCAGGTCTGTCAACGGAAGTGCAATTTCAGCAAAATGCGGTATAAAACGCCTGTAAAACCCTACCAAACCTAGGAACGACTTCACCTGCTTCTTTGTTGTAGGAGGTTCCACTTGGCGAATTTTTTCCATCACCCGTTCTAGTGGGATCATTTTGCCTTTCCCCACCATATGACCAAGGTACTCCAACTGACTGAATCCAAGATAACATTTGGTTGGCCTGGCTGACAACTGAGCTTCCCGCAACCTTTGTAATACTATGCGTAACACCTCAAGATGACGTTCTTTCGTCTCGGTAGCTATCAAGATATCGTCCATGAAGTTGTCAACCTCCACTAACTTGAGCGGCAACAACAACGCTCGCATCATGCGGGAAAAACACGCCCCTGCCGTTTTGAGCCCAAACGGCATCACCACAAACTGGAACTGGCCTAACTCTGTTGTAAAGGCTGTTTTTGGACGGTCTTCTGGACGTACCGGGATCTGCCAGTACCCTCGCGACAAGTCGATCTTGGACAGGTACTTTGCCTTGCCTAGCTTGGCGAATAGATACTCTACATCGGGCAAAGGTTCAGCATCAAAAATGACCTTCCTGTTCATATACGCCTAAAATCAACGCAGAATCTGATTTTGCCATCCCTCTTCCTGACGAGAACCACTGGTGAACTATAAGGGGATTGGGCTGGTTCAATCACTCCTAGTTTCAACATAGTCTCAACCTCTTTCCGAATGATCTCTTTGTGAGCAAAAGGGATAGGAAACTGACGCGTACGCACTGGAGCATCGTCTTCCATCCTGATCTCGCACTCCACCAAGTTGGTTTTAAGGGGTAAATCGGTCAAAACTTCAGGAAACTGACTGGTTAACCCTCGAATTTCTTCATGGACTTCGGGATTGTTCGGGTCGAGCTGGATATCATCCACCGTTTCCTCTGCCGCCAGGGGGAAAACTGGAAGTGGTTCTGAAATGATCTGCGACTCTTCTCCCTCTTCGGGCTCATCCAAAACCGCTACACTGGCAATGTTAACCTCTCGCTCTTTGTATTGTTTCAGGAGGTTCACATGGTAGGTCTTAACCTTGTCTCCAACTTGAATCTTGTATCACAGCTGCCTACTTTTCCCACCACAGGATAAGGTCCCTTCCAGGCCATCTTCAACTTGTTCTCTTTGCATGGGGAAAGCATCAGAACCTTACTTCCTACTGCAAAGGTTCGCAGCCTCGCTTTCTTATCAAAGTGATGTTTCTGTCGAAAAGCTTCTTTGCCCAAAGATTCCTTGGCTATCTTGCAGGTTTCTTCTAACTTTTCTCTCAAATCAATGACATGCTGCAGAGCTGACTCGACTTCTCCCGCCTGAGTCTCACGGGTCCACAACTCCCTCAACACTTGCATCGGACCTCGCACGGTACGGCCATATAACAACTGGAATGGGGAGAACTTGGTGCTCTCTTGGGGGACCTCACGGTACGCAAACAGCAATGCTGGAATATAACGATCCCAAGTCTTCGGTTTCTTGATGCACAGTTTCTTTATCATAGCTTTGAGTGTCTGGTTGAAGCGCTCAACTAGCCCATTGCACATCGCATGGTACGGCGTGGTCAGGTTCCCTTTTACAGCGAGCATGCGATATATTTCTTGCATCACCTCAGAAGTGAACTGAGATCCTCGATCGGATAGCACCTCCCCTGGGATACCAAGCCTAGTCCAAATTTCCCACAAGGCTTCGGCAACGGTCTCGGCTCTAATGTCTTTGAGAGGAACTGCCTCGGGATAACGTGTTGCATAATCCACCATTACAAGAACATAGCGGTAATTACGCTCAGAGCAAGGGATGATTGGACCAATCAAATCGACGGCGACTTTCTCAAAAGGCTGGTCAACCAGAGGCATGCTAACTAACGTTGCTTTGGGAACTCTACCCTTCGGCACTGCCCTCTGACATGCGTCGCAAGTCTGACAATAGCGGCGAATGTCCCCTGACATACCCGGCCAATAGAAATCCACCCATACCCGATGCTGAGTTCTTCTCGCTCCCAGATGCCCACTCATTGGCGTATCATGTGCAAGTTTCATGACATCTTTCCTAAGAGATTGAGGAACGCAGACCTGCTTGAACGTTTTATTCCCTTCTCTAACCATGCGCATCAGGATGCCTTTCTTTTGGAAAAAGGACGTCTCACACCTTTTCTTTCCACGACCACCAACTATCTCGTGAGAGTCTGCCGCCTGCAATGCCCTAGCCAAAGTCAAGTCTTCTCTCTGCAATCTGCTTAACTCATCTGGTGTGACGTCTAGCCCTGAGACTCTTTTGACTGGCAAAGAAACTACTTCCTCCTTCCTACTCTGCGCTCTCGTTTGCACCGCGGATAACAGTTTGCGATCAGCATAAACTGGAATTTTTACGCTCTCTCCATCCGCAAATACCACCGTGTTGCCAATCACGACATCATGACAAAGCTGGTCTGCCACTAGCACCTGAACTCTACCTCTAACCCATGGTGACTCTATCAGTACCGAGGCAACCGGGTACTCCCTAGTGACAGATGGATCAGCTAATGACACCTTATGTCTGAAACCTGTGAGAAGATCCTCTTCAGAGACTAGCCTGGACGAAACAATGCATAGTTCTGCACCGGTATCTCTCAATGCAAGTACTGACTGACCGTTTAGAGTAACCTGCGCCTCTGACACGAGCTCTAAGAGGTCGCATCTCTCGCAGAGTACTGGAACCTCTTTCCCAGTCGTATTACCCACATCAGAACGCACAGCGCTGATTTTCTTGCCACTCGGACAGTTCCGTCTGACATGACCTTTTTGTTTGCATTCGTAACAGGTAACCTCTCTACTCGTAGTATTCGCTTTGTTATCTCCCTGAGACCTGGACTTACTCGCATCACTGGCTGAACTTTGGGAACCAGGGTGCTTGTGTCGGGTACCATCTCGAGTTAGACCACCTTTCTCGTCACGGACGGCTCTGCGCGCTTGTACTCTGTCATCTGCTACTGTCGCGGCCTCCTCGGAAGTTGTAACTTTATGCTCTCTGACAGCCACCGCTAAATCAGGGTTTAGTGTGGACACAAACTGTTCAAGAACAAACATGTCAATCACCTTGTCGGGGTCATTTGGGTCTACCTTTGCTACACAGAACCACCTAGATAAAGTTTGCTTCAACCGCTTCAAAAACGAGGGAAAACTCTCTGAGGCTTCTTTCTTCATAGTCCTGAAATGCCTACGGAAATAGTCTGCATCTCTCCTGAACCGAAACAGCAACGCGGTCTTCACAGCTTCGTAATCTGCGGCATCCTCTGGTGTTAACTGCAACATTGTCTCTCTAGCAACTCCCTGAAGCGACGGAACTAACCTACTTGCCCAGGTATCTTTAACCCACTTGTGCATAGCAGCTACCCGCTCAAAATGAAGCAAATACTGATCGATATCATCTCTCTCATCAAACGGGGGCAACTTTATTCTATAGCCACTACCAGAAGACCAACCAGCTTGAGATTGAGACAACACTTCCCTTGTAAGCTCCATTTCCTGCCTACGAAGTTCCTCCTGTTGCCGTAGTTCTTCCCTACGAAGTTCCTCCTGTTGCCGTAACTCTTCCCTACGAAGTTCCTCCATTCTACGTAGCTCGTCGCGACGAAACTCCATCTCTTCACGCCTAACTGCTTCCTGTTGACGCAACTCTTCCCTACGGAAATCATCTTGACGCTGCTTCTCCTCGTCAGCTCTAACCAATTCACTTGCAAGCCTAACAACTTCTTGCCCCATGGTCATGCCTGAGCTAACTAACATGGTTATATACTGCTTCAGCTTTGAGCCTTTACTACTTCCCCCACGTACGTCTCCTTCAGCACCCCAGGACGGTGAAAATGTATGGCCCTTAGACTTGGAACTAACTGCTCCCGACGGTGTAGATGGCTCACCCAGAGTTAACGTTCTCAAATCCGAGTCCAACCTAGAAGACATGCTATCGCCACTTGCTACGGTAGTAGTATCAAGCAAACCTCCTAACGCAATATTAGGTACCCGTTCCCGCGCTTCACTATCCAAGGTTTTGGAAGTCATGGTTGGTGGATATAGTACTAACCCAGACCTTAACTCCATAAACCCACCTCCTAACTCTACCATCTATTTCTTTCCAAAAAAACAACAATTCCTCCCTAAACACTAAAACCTACCTTCAGAGGTATGTTGACAAGCTGCCACGAACGAGCGAGTGTCCGTCCCACGGCCACGAGCACGGACCAGCAAGGAAGTCCTCTGCCCTCCCCACCGCTGCTCTTCGTCAAGCTTGGTGATGCCCACTGCACCACGGCTCCAGGCGCCCGCCAACCTCCCGCTGAAAGCAGCAACAATCAAACTTCAGACACACAAAACAAAACAAAATTTCTAACTAATTGCACCTTCCTAATACTACCAAACCTATCGATCACGTCAGGGTCACCAAATATGTCACGGCATAAGGCCAGACATTACACCCCCCTACCCTTCCCTGCAAACTATCTACTTACCCTTAATAACAAAACAACACAAAACCCAAGGTGCAATAATAAACAATTTATTTCAAACAAAACGCTCACACTTTCTCACGCAATACAAGCATTCATTCTAAACATTCTAACTTAATATTTAACAAAAGAAAAATGAAATTGGATGATTCAATGATAGGCTATAAACATGAATTAAGCAAGATGAAAAATCACTTCAGAATAAAAAAAATGTTATCTTTTCATAGTCTTGGCATCATTCAAATAATGTTTAACCAGATGGAAGATTATCTCAGGTCACGTCTTTTCTTTATCTGATAAACCACAGTAGTATGCAGATATCTCTGTAGTTCTCGCTCTCTTGCAAGTCAAGCTACACAGTTTATACGTATATAAAATAAAAGAGACTTCCTGCTGTCTGGAGCTTGGGCAGGCGTCGCATGCCCCTATGCCGCCCTACCGTACGTATCTCAACGTTGTCAACCCTCGACCTTCCGGCAAAACGACGAAACGGCGACGGAGGTCGAGAGTGAGAGAAGATCGGCGATGATGTAGCTAGGCATGAACTTGGTTGTTACCCCCCTTGAGCCAAACCACGCAGGTGAGGAATGCCATGCGAGGAACCAAATGATGACGTAACGTGAAACAAACTGAACTGAAGTTGTGGAAAGGAGAAGATGACAGAAGACTCATCCTGCAACCATTGGTGCATTCATAAACACATATCCAAATCTACTATTCGTAGTCTTTATCAAAATGGCGACAGTTATCCCCAGTGTCAATCAATAGTCTTTACCTAATCATCTATAATTACGGCACCACCATCTTGATCTAATAAAGCCATATCTCCATTCTGACATTTACGATGTATATATACTGTAATTCCATGCCAAAAATATCAAACAAGCCTCCCTTGAAAATCTGCTACAAAGTCCGTAAATACACAGATTAATAAATGTAACATTATCTATAATTATATTAAATTATCACACTCACATTTCGTACGCATTCGCTCTACATGAAGCCGGTCACTCCTTCCCCCCCCTCATTATGAAATGCTAATAAAATTTACAAAATGAAACCTAGCGACTGAAAATAAATCCATGCACACAACACATTCGTTCACACCAAGCTTCAAGCCACGGTAGAAAGAGCAAAAGCCACTTACCAGTCCGTGCAGGTGTGTTGGGGCGGACACTCGGCGCAGTGCAGCTCTGCCTAAACAAAACTGCCCTCTACAGACTAAGTCACTTCGAACACAAAGGTCTGTTGCCACTGTAATAGCTCTAGACTATTCAAACAGCTCTGGTCCCGCTACAATCACTGTTTTTCTGGTGTCTTTTCCAAACAGAAAAAATACGTCCGCTTATAGCTAGCGAAAATGAAATAATAACCAATGCCCTAGCTCACAACTTTACCGTTCCCTTCTATATTCTTACCAAAATTCATAATCATCAAATTATGCTTACGCTGCTGTTAAAAACACGTGAAACTCGAGCACGGCTAGCCCAACACGCAAAACAAGTCGCACCATGCAGTATCAAAAATGCTTATGTTATGATGTCAAGCTACACTATACAATTACAACAACACTTTACCGCGACAACCGCTTCTGACCGCATCAACTTTTATTTTCAACGACTTTCCACACGCCTCGCTTTGTAACTTTGATCCTCTACACACGTCTGTTAGTTTTTTTCCACGAAGTATAGCTCTCTCTCGCACCCGCCCTTCTCCCACTCTTCCCCCCCCCATTCCTCCCACCCCCTCTATTTTGTGTGCCCCATCTCTTGGGAAATGTTTTTAGTTAGTGATAGCCATTGGACAACACCTGCTCACAGTGCTGAAAAAACGTAAACTCCGATAGTATGGCCAGGTCACCAGATCATCAGGTCTTGCAAAGACCATCCTGCAAGGCACAATGCAAGGAGGTAGAAGAAGAGGGAGACCGAAAAAGAGGTGGGAGGACAACATTCGAGAATGGACTGGTTTGACACTGAGCAAAACAATCAGGGTTGCTGAGGACAGGGAAAGATGGAGTACGTTGGTTAAACGATCATCTGTGGTGCCCCTACGACCTCCGAGTTATAAGATAGGATAGGATAGGAATCTATGCCTGATTACTTCTCAGACATTTGTGTTTGTTAGTATAGTTTTATTCAGTTCATCTTGAGTTATTTTTTTTTTCATTTTGATTTATTTTTGTATTTATTTCTTGTATTTATTGTAATGGTTTGTTTGTTGTTTCCTGTCGTCCGCCAGTGATATTTTTTATACATTATTCACCCATTTAACCCTTTTGCTTCTGTGCGCCCCGATGTTCTGCATTGCATTATTATCTGGTTTGTTAAATAAATTTATGTTTAAACCAATTACAATGGAGGCAGCACACAAGTATTTACAAATGTAACATGCACGAAAACAAACGTCTTTCCCAGCTACACACAAAACGAACAGTAACATTAATACTTAGTAAAACTAGAAGTCAAACACTTACATTAGATCACACTAGATGGCACGATCACACTGAACATCTCTGCATCATATCACAGATAGCAATTGCACAGAGATGATTATTATTATTTAGTTTTTTATTTTAGACCAATAACAACAACAACAACAACTCTGTTTACGGTATCCCGACCGACACAAATTTTTTGATCCAAACCCTAAACTTTTTTTGGGATCGTCTGGGAACAAAAATTGAAAAAAAAAGCCAAAAAGAATCGCACCCAATGTGGAAAACGTAAAAAAAAAAAGAGGAAAAAAAGAAGCCTATCTGTCGATCCTATTTTTTTCCCATATGTATTTATGTTACCGTAAACAGACATATTCTTGGAGAGGAGAGGTGGGAGGGGGGGGAGGGGTAGGGGGGGGTCTTATAGTTCTTATAAAGCACTTTTCCAGCTCAAGGGCTGCTCAAGGCGCTGGCCGATGCAGAATCTAACTAGAGCAGCCCGAGGCGACCACGTGCAACCTTTGGGCGCATAGTCTGACGGCCTGACGTCTAAGCACAATCCTGGGCGACCGGGGATGGGGAGAGGGACCTAGTGCGTACTGCAGGAGTGAGATTTAGCGGTCGCCCGGTCGCCCGAGGCGACTTAAAACTGGCTCGGGCGACCTCACTTTATAATTGAGCCAGCCCGCCTGGCGACCTAAAAAAAAACAAAAAAACTACTTGGAGACTTTTAGAGGCTCAGTCCGAAGCGAGAGCGTTTTTAGGTCACTGTTCGTCTGCTACGAGTATGAAGCATACGCGAGCGTTATTTCCCTTTGCCTACTTCCCTTTCGCGCCAAGCACGCTGTCTGCTTTGTTTTTTAAAAAGACAAACTCACAACAAATTACGTGTATTGTCAAAATTTGTGTTTTATATGTGAACGATTGTCGGGCTGCCTAAAAACCATGCGGGCTACCTCACTTTACTTACTAGCTAGTCCGGCGGGCTAGTTAGTCTCCTGGGTTAAATCTCACCCCTGGTACTGGGTGTATTTTGTGTAGCCGGCACTCACCCGTCAGGATCTTTAAAGTCCATGCGATGGAATGTGTGCGTGCACAGACTAGTCCTCGGTTTATACTCTCATCCGAAGGAGCAGGATACACAAAACTAAAGACAGGCAGGCAGACGATATTTTCTGTTCTGGATCTGGATTCCCGCCGTAATTGTTAGTTCAGCGGGTAGGTCATAAGAGCCGTAATCGACTTATTTTCGTAACAATTTTATTAATTAATTAATTTATTTATTTATTTATTTATTTATTTATTTATTTATTAAATTTGTTTTAATTTTACTTATTATTTTACAAAACAGTATTTTCCTCATATTATTTGTTCAAGACCATGACCCAGTCTCCTCCTGTTTATCGAACCCAAAGTGAGCTTTTGCACTATCCGACACAATCGACTGAGGTCACCATGTACTTGTTTTGAAAAACACCCTTTCATCCGTTTTTATCGGGAAACACTTTGATACAATTAGGAATCAAAACGATCCAAATATCGGTTCGGTCCGTTGCACGCCATATGTCAGGAAGCACGGGACCGATAGTGTTCAAACTTTATAGGAACGTTAGTGGCCGCCCCGTTTTCGTGCCATCGTTTTTGCTTTACCTTAAAGGTCAAGGTCGCTGGGGTCAGTTCTTTGCGACCGACGGTTTGTTGTATATCTCAAAATCTGCTGAACCGATTAGCCATCTTGGACTTTTGACAATGACGTTATCTTTGTAGCGCAATAATAGGCACACATGAATTAGGCCAGTGCCTGAAATCCTGTTTATTGGTGCAAGGAAAGGGTATGAACCAAGTACTATTTATTAGAACAATTATTACTGTTTGGTTGTACCGTTGCTTGTTTTTTGTTTTCTTTTTTTCTTTTCTTTTCTGTGTGCAAGCACGACTTGTTCTGTTGCAACTTTATCCGATCCTATGGGAGCCACACAGATGTTACCCTATCCGTTCCACATCCTATCTGTAACGCAGTCTTAGGACATTCGATATTGCGGTAAAGGTTCGTTATTATTTAACGTTTGTATATATATAGCGCCTGTCCAGCACACGGCGTTGGCCGTTTCAAGATCTAACTCGAGCCGACCGAGGGGGCCAACTTGCTGCCTTCGACGCATCGTCTGAAGCCCGTAGACAACAACTGGTGTTTCTAAACGCTTTGAGCGATAGGGGCGAAAAGGTGATGACCCGCCCTTCTCTGTCAAAGGAGAAAAAGGTTTGTTGGTGTCAGTCCGTGCGTGCTTGCTTAGCAATGTGCAAGCGCATGGGAGTACATACGCCTGAAGTGTGCGTAGGTGTGTACATGTTCTTGTTCAAAGGTACATAAGTGTGTGCGCGCGCGCGTGCTTTGCGGGAGTGGACGCGTTTGCTCGCTCCGTTTTTGAGCGCTGTTAGTGAATGCCTACAGGAGGACGGACTGTGTGGGTGTTTCTGTTTGAAACCTGCGTCACAGTTGTTGTTGAGGTCAAACCGCACGCACGAGCATGGTACTCATATTGCGACGTTGAATTGCGGATCAGTGTCATCGCGCACATCTCGCTGACATTTACATTGTCCCATTTTCTTTCTTGTATTTTCTTCTGATTTTTTCCTTGAAGTCCGCTCGATTTTCCAACAGGCAACCATGGCCAATAGCCGTGTGTCAATAAAAGACGAATGTTCGATGTTCCAGGTCCGTTTTTCAGTAGGTAGGTCATTTGTGTGTTTGTGTGGGTGTGTGTTTGTGTGTGTGTGTTTTCTAGAATATGATAATAAAACCAACAACAACACCTGGGTAGTAGGCGTTAAAATTTTCGGTTTATTACACTAAAACCTTCATCAGTAAGAACCAAGGACTGTAGAATATGGGGGTAGGGTGGGGATAGGGGTGGTGTGGCCGGTTTGCAGGTGGTAGAGCGCTGGTTTCCTATGCTGATGGTCGCGAGTTCGAACCCCGACCGAGGACGAACATAATTCTGTGACTTGGCCACGAGAGTTTAACGATCACCGAGAGTTTTCTACGGGTACTCCAGGTGCCTGCCTCCGTCCTCATCTGTAATATTATTGGATGTAGTGAATCTAAATTTCAAATATAAATAAATATAAAGGAAACTATTTCTTATCAGTCTGCGTTTTCAGTTCGATTGAAGAAAGAGTGCGTGATAACATATTGTATTATTCTTATTGTTGTTGTTATTATGCTCAAAAAAGTCTGTTTATGGTAACATAGGGGAAAAAATAGGGTCGGTAGGTTTTTTTTTCCCTAAACCTTTTTTACCTTTGGTGCGATATTTTGGCTTTAAAAGAAAAAAAAAATGTCCAGACGATCCCCCCAAAAACTTCACTGTCGGGCCAAAAATTTAGTGTCGGTCGGGATACAGTAAACAGACATATATTTTTGTTTTGACCTTATTATAACCTCTAATTGATTTTACACACAATAATAACATTTAATATCGGGGGCGTAGGTTGTCCCGCCACAAGCAAAGGAAACTATTTTAGCCTGCCCAGTGCGATGTATTAGTGTAAACACTTGAATGGTATGGGAAGGAAGGAAAGGAGGGTCGTGGAGGTGGTTGAAGATTATTGATGCTGACAAAAGCGCAAAGACTGGCACGATCGACCGTTGTTAAAACGTTACGGGGCCCATTGTGGAATGTACTTTCTACACAAACAATATCTGCTTGATCAATACAGGTATCTGCTCACACGTGTTTGTTTGGTTTTTGTTTGTTTTTTTTAAAGAGGAAAGGGAAAGGTCATTTGAAGGAGAGAGCAGTGTAAATACTAAGCATGCTATCGTGCGATTTTTCTTCAATCGATCTGAAGAAATCGCTATTATAGAAAACGGAATAGAAATCTTTATTTTTTTTTAATTTGTTGAGAAATGTAGATTGACTGCATTGTGCAGCGAGCGGTTTGGAAGCGAGCGGTTTGGGGTGTTAGTATGAGGGTGTGTGTAGGGGGGTGGAGTTGGTGGATATGGTTTTGTGTGTGTGTGTGTGTGTGTGTGTGTGTGTGTGTGAGTGTGTGTAGATGGCGTTCTTGTGACATACACTTTTGAGAATTAACATAGGTTGTTTTGATACACTCCGTTATGCTGCCGTCAAAACAGTGATCCGTTAGAGTTAGGGTTAGGGTACGATTAGGGTTAGCGTTAGATCACTTAAAAGTATTTTTTTTTAAAAGGGGACGAAAGATGACCCATTGTCAACACAACATGTGTGGTGTTTCATGAGTGTCATTACAACGCGGTTTAAACAAGTATGTTATATATATAAGTATAATGTATATTAATATCACCTGTTCCACCATGGGAGCACAGAAATGCAAAATTTAACATTGATTATAGTGTAACTAAAAAAGATGACAACACTAATCTCTTAGTTACTGAGGTAAAAGAGCATATTGAAAATAATTATTTACACCATTTGAAGATTTTTACAGATGGTTCGGTATTAGATTCTTTAGATAGTGGATCGGCTTTTATCATTCCTGCATTAAATGTAAGACGCTCATATTATCTAGGAAAGGGGTTTTCTATATTTACGAGTGAGCTTTATGCTATTGTAATGGCTCTTATCTACATTATGATTTTACTGTTAGAGCTCTTTTGTTTACTGATTTGTGTAGATTCAAAATCGGTTTTGTATGCTTTAAAACAGGGTAATTCCAAAGTAAGAAATGAATTCA
This sequence comes from Oncomelania hupensis, assembly GCA_036898135.1. Classification (NCBI taxonomy): domain Eukaryota; kingdom Metazoa; phylum Mollusca; class Gastropoda; order Littorinimorpha; family Pomatiopsidae; genus Oncomelania; species Oncomelania hupensis. The sequence continues at coordinate 153,844,292 of CM072511.1, read as the reverse complement.
TATATGAAATTAAACATATGATCCATTGTATGTTTTCTAGAGGTATAGTTGTTGATTTCTGTTGGGTTCCAGCACATTGTGGAATTCATTGGAATGAAGTATGTGACAAGTTAGCCAAAGAGGGGAGCGCTAAGATCATTAGATTCTATTTCTGTCAACAATTTGAGTATGTGTTGTCATGAAATGTATTCCTTATTAGAAAAAGTAGTATGTCAAGATACTAGCATTAACAAGGTTACTATACCGAACTGTTCACGACAGTTGTCAAAATTAATATACAAGTTAAGGATGAACTCATGGAATACTAAATATTCGGCAGATATCCAGTGTATGTGTCGCAAAAATATATCAGTTTACCACATTTTTTTTTAATGTCCAGTTTTAAATGCAATGTATGAAAACCAAGGACATCATTTGACTGAATATGGACATTCTTTAGATGATGTATTACATCATTCACAGATAACAGCAGTTGTGAAAATTATTGCACAGACTCCTATTAGTAGACTTTTATAGTTTGGTGTTAAATCCTTCTTCCCCTTTCATTCCATTTTGTTACAAGGTTTCTTAATTGTGATTTTATTTATATTGTTGTTGTTCTTCATTAATGTCTAATATCACCTGAATGTGTGAATAGGCAATAAATGAAATATTGATTGAAACAAGTATGTGTGGAGGAGAGGGAGAGAAAGGGGGCCGGGTGGGGGGGAGGAGCGAGAGGGTGGGTGGGTTGGTGGGTGCGCGTGCGTGCGTGCGTGCGTGCGTGCGTGCGTGCGCGTGTCTGTGAGTATGGTTTTGCATGGCCCTGGTGAATAATCTAAACTGAAAAATGGCTTTTTTTTTCTTTTTTTTTTTTTAGGCGAAAACGTACACCCTTAAAAGGAACGTTTACATTGTTATTTACTGTTCATCTCGTTTGATTGCAACTTGAGCTCTTTTTTCTTCTCCTTTCTCCTGTTTCTATATATTTGGTTTTCTATAGCTGTTTCCTTGAACAAGGTCACAATTTTGTGTGTTCTTCCTTGTTCCTATTTATTTATTAATTCCGTCTGCGTCACATTGCATTATTTTCATCATTAGGTTTCCAAGGCCATTGCCGCTATTGCCTAATTGGCAAGTTGTTTTGGATATCATTAGTACATAAGAGGTGCGCACATACACACACACACACACACACACACATAATCATATACGCGCGCACTTACACACACTCACAAATAGGTGCGCACGCACGCACGCACGCAGGCATACGCAACATTTCTCTCCTTTCTGAGAGACAAGAAAGCGGTAATAAACAAAGACCTAAGGTGGAGAAAATAATATCCTGAATAAAAGAACGCATTGATTTTGTTTCTTTGTTTTTTGTTGTCAAAGATGTGTTTGCCTGTAATGGTAGAATTCTGTTATTTACCAGAATACTCTGACATAAATAAAAACTTATCTCTAGCCCTGTGTTACAAGAAATTGATATAGGCACTAATCCGTCCTTTTATAGTAGCCTTTCTGTAATGTCATACTCTATTACTATTATGTTTAATTGTTATAATTAATTGATTTTTTTTAGGCGTATGTAATTTTTCATTAACAAGTATTATTCGTTTTCTTGTCCCGTATATATAAGGCCTGATGATCTGGTGACGTGTTTAAACCATCGGAGTTTCCGTTTCTTCACCACTATGAGCAGGTCGTCGTGTTGTCCAATGGCTTGTGTGATGGTCTGTCGGACTTCGTCGTTGGTGATGTGCTGGGTATAGGAAATGTCCAGAAGTCCTCTGTAACACCTCATCTCCATGCTTTGAATTCTTCGTTGTAGATCTGCTGTGATGGTCCATGTTTCGCAAGCCTATAGGAAGATGGAGATGACAAGGGAGCGCAGCAGCTTTGCCTTGGAATGTAGACAGATGGTCTTGTCTTTCCAAATGGGCTTCAACCTTGCCAGGGCAGCAGTTATTTGTGTGATCCTGGAGAGGACTTCCTGTCGGGACCCATTGTCTTATACAATGGCTCCTACATTTTTGAAGCTATGCACTGTGTTGAGGGATTGGTCCTGGACTTTGATGTCCATGTTGATGCCATTAGTGTTGTTGGTCATCATTTTGGTCTTCTCTGCACTTATTTTCATTCCATAGGCTCTGGAGGTGGTGTCAAGCCTTTGTACCAGCTGTTTAAGTTCTTGTTCCTCCCCAGCCAATCCATCAATGTCATCCGCAAAACGAAGGTTGGAGATTTCTCCACCGCCTATGCTGACTGTGCCTACGTGATCTGCAAGGGCATCTGATATGATGCGCTCTAGGAAGATGATGAAGAGGGTTGGAGAGAGTAGGTATCCTTGACGCACACCGATTGTTGTTCTGAACCAGTTTCCGAT